>VDFB02335865.1:503069-538791 GCA_007258455.2 Sequoia sempervirens | reverse complement strand
GGAGCGATGTTTGTACAAAGTTACAAACTACTTGTGCACCATACATGCTTGGAATTCACTACATGGCCCACAAAATGAATTTAGCATTCAAAATTATAATCAAGTTTCCTACAGTATCAAAAGTTGAAAATCTAGTCTATGAGCTATATGCATACTTTTGTTGAAGCCCCAAACATTTCATGAAATTTCAAAATTTTGCTGAGGGAATAACAATAGGAAACAAGATTCTCAAGGATGTTGATACCAGATGGATCTCCCTGTATGGACTAGTGCAACAAGTTCTTTTAGAATATCAATCCTTGATTGGAGTAATGTATGAGCATCACAACACAGTAGAAAAAGCTCCTTACCTCTCACATAAGTAAGCGATATAGAGACACTCTTGAATTTAGCTAGTCTTCTCCCCATGTTGGATGAAATGAACAATCTTGTGAAGAAATCCCAAGATACAACTATGTATATTTATGATTATTCCATACTACATAGACATATATGCATGGCTCTCAATCATCTATATCTAGATCTAACTTCTGAAAGCCCAAATTATTTCATCTGGCAAAAAATTACTGATTTGAATAAGCCTGATAATTCTTTACAATTTAATGCAAGCGAGAACTTATGTATCTATGTACATGGATTTGAGATAGAAATGTACCACTATATGATAGTCAGGCGCTCCAGTAGAGAAGTACCTATTAGAAAGGAAGATTTTAATGACATTGTTAAATCTGTTAGTGATAATTTGAAGGAAATTGCAAAATTTATTTCCCAAGATATTTATGATAGATTCCCTCGACAAGAAATACTTGAAGCCATGGGTATTGTGTATCCTGAATTTTGGGTAAACAAATATAGCCCAAATTTTTTTCATGATAAAGTAAATACCTTGATTGATCACTTTTTGAAAAGTTTAACATACAAAGAGCAAACAATAAAAGGAATTATAAATGAAGATAAGATTAGACAACAACGTAAGAATTTTTCAAGAAGTATGATGGACCAAGTTCAATCCATGGGTATGGAGAAGTCCTATGAACTGGGATCAATAACAAAGGTTTGGAAAAACTTAGATTAAATTGAAATATTGCATGATTTGATATCAAAATAACAAACTTGAGACTATGTCAAACAATGATATTAGGGTTGGTGGAGGATGAAGAGTTTTCATTTCATTTATGGCATTTTTAGAAATAAAGTTAAAGAAACAAACTAGACAATAATTTGGAAAACTGCTTGAGGCACAAATTTTCTTTTTGAAAGGGCACTCACAATATAGAGTTCCATATGCTAAAGAAGAGGGTTGTGCAACACTCTAATTCCAAATTTTGGTAATGGTGGTAGTGGTAGTGGTAGTGGGACAAATGACAGTGACACAATGATTGTTAAATTTGAGCTGTGGGTCAAAGAAAATGAAGACCAAACTTAGAATCAAGATGACTCTTTTAGTTTATCTCAAGTTGAATGTCAGTTTCAGGACCTTGACTCCATTTGTGAAATGGAATTGAATTAGAATCTTTTAGGTATTTATACTATGCTTCATGAATCAGTTTCCATTGTTCCAAATTGTAGTTGATGATATTTTATATTGTATTCCATGAAAGAGTGGCCAAGATGTTACACTTCATATTTTATTTATATTTTCCGCCTATGAATATATTCAAACTATAGTTGAAGATAATATTTAATATTGTATTCAATGAAATTGTGATATTTAATATTTAATATTATATTCCATAGTATTAAATTTGATATGTGATTCTACATCATTTTAAAGACAAACACTTATATTACTACTTATAATTTCTATTTCATTCCTTTTAATCATTGATAAATAAGATAATCCTTGATCATATTATTCATAATTCATGAAACAAGTACATAGGAGAGAAATGGTTTAGAATTTGAACCATTTTGTATTCAAAATTTCTAGTATTGTTATCAAAATTGTATATGCAGACTGATTGACTCAAAACCTAAGACAACACTCTAAAATATTCTTTGTATTCCCTTTACAAAATTCTCTGTGATCAATACAAAACAATGAACTAGTACTTCTGGCCTTGAATTCCTTCTTATAGAAATGAAGGAGCAAAACAAGCTTCATGCCATATAGTACACATGTCCTTTCTCAATTGGACCGATACAAAATACATTCCCTTTTCAGTTATATTTGCATTTCCAAATGGAGGGAAATATTACATGAGACAAAAACCATTTTCATTTGTCGATGGAGATCATATTTCACCTTCCAAAAGGCATCTTCAGGCTGATGTAGCAATATCCACATGCTCCAAAATTGTATCCATGTACACCAAACATAAAATAGAGAAAAGCATAAAGTGTAGAAAAGCAAAAGAGACAAAAGATCTTCCATGTTTGCATCCTTGTCACCAAATTTAAATTGGGGAGAAAACAATATTTTATCCATACTTTACCAAAAGCCTAATCTGTACTATTTCCAAGTTATGCATTGTATTTCTCATTTTTGTTACTCACCATATTTGCATACTTAAGACCCAAAATTGTATTTCCCAATCCACATTACCACACTTATCATTAATTTTCATTACTAAGAGGATACAACATTTTACAATACTTCAACATAGGCTTAATTTGTAAATTTTTCAAGCCATGTGTTGTAATCCTCCTCAGCTAGCCATTGCATATCCAAAAAAAATTATACTTTTGTGTTACGTTGTTTGTACCTTGCATCAATTAGCACCCTGAACTCTTTCACAAATGTGTCAATCCTCATCTCTATTTTTGTCATATTATTTATGTTAGGATTCAACATAGAATAATCAACAACACTCAACATCATCTTAGAGTGAGGAAGCAGTTCTCCCAACTCTTGCTTCCATTTGGAAAGCTCCTTTAATTCACCCTTACCATTCAATATCTTGTGCATATCATGCCCTTCCATTTCTCTGAACATTCTCAATTTATTTTGGAGTTGCATTCCCAGCTTTCCATGAAAAGTTGTGATTTTATTTACTAAACCATGGCCTTCAATAAATTAGGAATGTTGGTGGGAGCTTCAGGGTCTTTCTGCATCTAAGGCATCATTTCTTTCAATGTTCCTACCCTAGCACTCCACTTATTCCACTCAGTTTGGAATGCTTTCTGAACCTACAAGTTTTCACATTTTCCTCATGAGTATTTTTGTAGGCATCCCACACATTATCAGCTTTATTTACCAATTTTGTTACTCTATGTTTTAACACATCATCAAAAATATCATTAGCCACCTTGACTATCTCCATTTTGGATTTCTTTGTGTTTTCTTTCTCTACTTGCACTTCCTGTCTCAAGCTCTAAATTATCAGTGACAAGGTTTCTCTATCTTGTGCTGACAAATCTAAAGTAGAACTTGTTAGAGAGGGAAAACCCCTAGATGTATTGGCAGCAGTGGTAAGTACCTTGTTGTGCTCATCCATCAGTTTATTGTACTTATCCTACAATTTTTTATAATTAGCTTTTGTGATTTGGGTTGTGTCTACACTCAACATAGCAGCATGCATTGTCAACTGTGCACTTGCAGTAGCTATCATTTTAGTAGCCCTTTTGACAACCACAACTCTAATCTCTTTCTCCATAGACTTTATCACTTCAGGATTCCCAGTATTTGGTGCCATTGACCAAATAGAAAGTGTATGTAACTTAGGACTAAAGCCTGAGCCAAAAACTTTGTTATCAAAAATCTCCTCAGAGATGGAGGAATCTGGATCTTTCTTGATTGCATTTAATGCAATGGCTGATGACAGTTCTCATCCAGGCAACAGTAGAATCCCACTTCCTTTGACTAGGGGTCTTGCACCCTATGGTTACATAGCAATAATTTCCTACATTATTTTTCCTTCCTCCTCCTTCTCAGCTTCATCTTGCAAAGAAGGGTCAACGTTTCCTTTTGCCTCTTCTATTCTCTTTTTTATATCAAAGCCTTTCAAATGGATAACAAAATCTCTAAATTATTTTGTTAGAACAAAAGCATCATCATACATGAAATCATCACAAGCCTTTATCCTGATATTGTCATCCTCAGCTTCATTATACTCCCATTTTACAATTCTACTAGGAGGAACATCAATATTCAAAGCATCTTGTTTAATAGGAAATGGGAATAACTATTCCACTTCCTCCTCCACTGGGATGTATTATGTAGATCCCTCAGGTGCATTCCTTCACCTCCTTTCTTTGTTTTAGAATAAGTCACCAATGGGGTGACTATAGGTTGTTTGTCTATCTCCTTAGCTTGCACTTCAATGCATTGAGTAGAAGATTGAGCCGGTTGGCTCCTTATTTGTGCTTCATGATTTTTTTTGGCCACCATGGCCCTTATTTCAGCTTGCTTAACCTTTTCAAAGAAAATTTTGTCATCAAAATCTCCAAGCATCAATTTTTTTGCACAAATTTTTCATGTACCTCAGAGTAAGGACTAACGTAGAAAGGATTTTCTTTTAACATCTTCTCCTCAATTGCACAAATTTTCTTCCATATACTTTTTATTTTTGCAACTTCCTCATTAAAAGATAGGTTTTTGTTCACATCCTCTTGATAAAGGAATTGATGATATCTCCCTAATAATCCTCTAGCTCTTCTCTCAACAGTAATAACCCCTTTAGGGTCACAAAACCTTATAATATCTTGTTTCATTCTAAGATTGTTTAATACAAAGCCAAACCTCTCAATGCCTTCCTTTGAAGTGCAAGTGAAATAGGAAAATCCACAGTAAGGGTTTACTAGGGATGCCTTCCTTTATTTTCTAAAATGTGCCTTATCCATGGCATCAAGCTGCCACATTATCTCCACGAAGGCTTGTCGGTCTGACATATATATTGGCAGCTTGTGGGGTGGCACCAAGGATCCATAAATTTTGATTGTAGTATAGTCAGATTGGAGGTACCAATCCCCCCAATTGAATTTTTGTGCAGTGCCCTCCTCATACTCCAGAGGCCCCACTATTTCTTTCACACCTTTTGAAATTTTGTAAATGAGCTTTAGGCCCAATTTCTCCAACAACAAAAACTCGAAAACATTACAAAACATAACATAATTAGATTGAGGACAATGCACATCCCATATATGGGTCCACCATTGCATTGGCAACTCATTATCCATGTTATCCCTTTCTCTCAATTTCATGAATTTTCTAAACACCATTCTGCCTTTCCACAACAACATATACATCAACAAAGAATAGTGCCTGCATGAAAATGGAGGGATTGTATATTTCAACTTAATCAAATCCTCATGCAAGTGTTCAACAATATAGGAAGCATAATCCCAAACCCTATTTTGATACTTATTTTGAATATCAATTGCTAAAACCATCAAAGCAACATCCATTTTTATGTCAAAATTCTTGTGCAGGACCTGACACAATGCATATAGTCTGTAATTTTGAAATAGTCCTCAAAATCATCACAATCAAATGGTTCTAACTCTAGAGGACCGAAAGGTACACCATTCTTCTTTAGATCACATCTCTTAAACATTCTTTCTATATGCAAACCTTTTTTGCTCATATTCATTATATAGTTTATGGAAATGAATGGATTCAAAAGTAGATGGATTCAAGTTAAAAACTTCCATTATTTGAATCCCTAAAATTTCCAACAAAGGAAAAAAACTGGAAACCTTTTGATTGTCCTGTCAATTGGATCATAGTACCTAGCCAATTCAAGCATTAGGTCCACCTCCACAAACACATTAGAGCACACCAATTTTCCAATGTCACAAGTCCATAACTTACAGGTGGGATGACTAGAAAACTTCCTCTTGAAAGCATATATAAATAGATCCCAACCACTTTGTAGTAGCACCACATCACCAATCCCAACAGCCAAATCCTGAAAATGAGTTGTCAATGCGCCTTCACCAGTCTGTCTCCTTCTAATTGGATTAACCTCTGCAGTCAGGTCCTTAGGGGCCTCTTCCATGAAATGAGGGTAATATTTCTTAACAACTCTCTTTTTGGAAAGTTTTTCATGTTGTGTGTTAGGCTTAGGATTATCATCTTGAGGCTTAGGCCTTTTAACAACTCTCTTCTTTGCAGTTTTTTTAGGTTGTGTGTCAAGCTTAGGCTTATCATCTTGAGGCTTAGGCCTTTTAACCCTTTTCTGGGTAGGTTTGCTTTGTGGTTTTGTAGAGGATTCATTGGGCTCACTCATTGTTACAACTCAATAAAACTAGGGTTCCAAGATATCTATGAATTACAATTCTATTCTTTGAATTCATAGGGTTCAAACTCAATTTCAAACAAACTTCTCCTTTACCCCCAAACCCTACGTATAATGATTGCAATTCCCTTACTAACCAAAGAGAAATAACCCTAAATAACAAACCCTAGCTATCTACTCACTTTCTCAATTACCCAATGCTACAAATTACTCACAGAGGTGCATAATTCAACTTACCCGAGAAAATTAGCAACCTGTTCTTTGAAATATGCTTTGCTTAGAGCTTCGCCTTCTTCTTCTCTTCACTTAACCAGTTCTTCAACTCTCGAGGATTAAAATTATGGAAGTAAAGTGATGAACAACCTTCTTTATGACTCAAAATTGGAGCCTCTTCTCCATTAATGTCTGATAGATAGCTCGTGCGAGTGAATAGGCAAGTTGTCATTCAAGTTTAAACTCTAGCCATTGATCTTCTTTGATTAAAAACATGATGTTCGATTCTCCTCGACCATCAATTTATGTTTTCCCAAGTGTGTTTTAAAACAACAATGATACCCTAGGGCCTAGGGAGTTTCCATGTAGCCACCCACATGTTCATTAAACCCTTAGAACCCCATCATTCATCGTAGTAATGCTTTGAAGTTAAGTCCATACTTTGGCAATGAGTGACAACACCTCCGATGGAAGGAATATTCCTCATTATATTCTCCATCACTTGTCGCCGAAGTGTTACAAAGATACACTTTCACTTCAGCGAAGAGAGAAACCCAGTGATACAAAGATATAGCCTTAGTCCATCACTTATCACCGTAGTTGATTTGGAAATGAGAATGCTTTCGGTGACCTATGAAACAAGCAATGACACCAGACGCAGACATGTGACAAGATCATAGCCCACCGTTCCTTACCTTCATATCACTCATCGTAGTAATTGTAAAAAACAACGAAACTTTTCTATGATGGTGCTATATAAAGGAGAAACTCATGTTCATCTTGCTTTGTTGAAGTGGAACCAAAGAATGAAATATCTTCAGTGATAATCAATATGAAAGGAAACATGCATATCACTCATTGCAGAAATGAGACATGGAGACCAAACACCTTTTGTGATGTATGATACAAGAGAAAATCAAGGCTCATAATGGTAATGAACCCGATGGGTTGAAGGATTTTGGCGATGAGTGATACAAGAACTTAAGTGGCAAAAATATGCACGTGCATAAAGTTTGTTTTAAAAGAGGGACTGCTTAGGAAGAACGTAGGACCAGGGATTAAAAAATAAGAACATTTTACGCAAAGGAATGAAAGGATGTATAGGCCAAACAAGGCCAAATTATCAACCTTATAAAATAATTGAATCCCTGGACCAAACTACCAAAGTAATGAAGGAAATATGTGTGAGTAAATGGGGAACTCTAACCATAAGGGGCTGATAACAGAATGAACCCAAACACATAAGATATAATTGAGATGACTTGAAACTAGCCATAACAGGTCAACGGAGGATTAGACCAAAAGACAAGGGTTTAGACAAGGGGAAAATATACTAAGTAAAAACCCACCCCTAACATAAAACCCTAAACCCTATCTTTGTAATTCAGACCAAAAGCCACCAAAGTAAGGTATATTAGATTAGTGGAACAAGAAATTTTGAGGGTTCCACCAGTGATTCATCTCTCAACTCAATGCTCAATAACATATTAACAAGAGTAGCATATACAACAATGAACATCAACAATCGTCTAATGTGTATCTAGAAGTTCACAAGAAGAATAAGAAGTCTTTTCAAAAATCACCCAATCTTACCATTTCATGTGCTATGGTGTCATACATATGCATTCATGTTTAAGAAGAAATGTTCAATACCTTTACTAAGAATCTACACACCATGGTTATCACTTACACAAAGCAATCACCTACTCTAACTACTAGACACTGACTCTTAACTATTTTCATTGTTGGTTTTACACACTTAAACATCATCCACATCTATATTACTTTAATATCATGCTCAATTTTAACCAAAACATAAATATCTGATTTGTATTTGTTTCCTAGTGATTGAGCCACAATTAAGTTCGCATTTGGACACATAGATCATCTTGCAAGCACACATTCAATTTCCTTATGCAGCTTACATTATATAACTCCAATCAAGACCAAATATTGTATAATCCATCAATTTGACTCTTCCAACTATACTAATAGGACTCACCAAAGGGAGCATAATGATTAGTAACTTATGCATATAAAATAAATAATATAGACAATTGGACATCAACACAATACTGAATTTGAGTTTTTTTAGTGATTTTCACATGAAGGAATACATAGACGCATTTGCAATGCAAAATATTTCTCAAAGACAACTCTGCATAGAGATGAGTTAGAACTTGGAAACTCATATTATCAAATATCAAATCACTGTATCACCTTTTGTAGCAACTTCCATTGTTCAGGTGTTGGAATTTTCATTTGTTCTAACTAGTGTTGTTTGACTTGAAGTTTTGTTAACATTTCATGATTGAAATCGAAACCTGTCTTGAATTCTTCAATAAATTTTTCATTCAAGGTTATCAATGGTTTGATGAAATCCAAATAGTTCGCCACATCTAGGTTTTGAGGAAACTGGTCCAAATCAATCTTCCTTGCACCCTCCATCTTCTTTCTAAAATCATCATTTCCAATGAATCGCTCCATTTTGTCAAAAGCCTTTGACAAACAAAGCTCTGTGAAGTTCCTTACCTTTTTATCCAGCTTCTTCATCATGTTTGCAGCCAGATGCACATATTCCTGTGTTTCACACATTCTCAAACACTTTTGAATGATAGATGACAACATCATTGAGGCTTCAATCCAATTATAAATCCCTTTTGATTTCAAATCATTGTCACTGGATTTTTAGACTATTTGTTGAACTTGATTTACAAATTTCTCTAATGCCAACACATTTTTGTTGTCCGCTAAATATTTGTTGAGCTTCTCATAATGTAGTTTGATAGCATCAATCAATTGAAACAATTCACACAAATGATGAATCCTCTACATTATTTCATCCCAGATCTTTTGTTTCATATGCCTCATTATTTCTCTACAAAATGCAGATAACTTATTTTGACAAGAGTTGATTTCATTTTTTGCTTCCATTTGCTTTGCCTCCAATCTTTCATTTCTTTTTCTCTCTTTGTCCAATTTTTGTTCCCATTGTGCATTTTCTTTCCCAATGCTTTGTCTAATTTTTCTGAAGTGGATTTTTCCTCATCATATTTCTTGTTGCTCTCATCTAACCTTTTCTTCAGTTCATTCACTTCTCTCTCAATTTTTTTATCCTCTTTGCTTGTTGATGTAGAGGATTTTTTTAATTCTTTTTTCTAATTCATTTCTATTGTTATCTTGATTTAGCAATTATGTGTACACCAATTCATTGTTATTCTTTGATACATTAATTTTGTCAGTATTTTTGAGTCCAAAAAAGGTCCAATTTTAAATTGCTCACTTGGAATTTAGATAAATCCATTTGATTTGCTGGTTTATTTTGAACTGTGGGAACAACAATTTTGTACTCCACGATTTCTTTATTTATGTCAAATGTGGGTAATACCATGGTTGTTGTAGGCTCTGAAGTTACAGTAGACACACTCTCCATCGGTTGCTTCTTTTCTTTTTTATACAAGTTTGATTTATTTTTAAACTCTTCAATGTAATCAAAACCTGGGGACACAGGAACAATGGAATGCTTGAATGGTGAAGGAATAGGAGTACATACAATTGCTAATGATGTAATAGCCACACTAACTAGTAGTGGGGTAGTGCCTGGAAATAAGTCCTTTGTGGTGGATCCACTAGTTGTGTGACTTGGACCTGTCAAAATCCTTTGCCTCTTTTGTACGCCTTGATCACCTAGTGTTTGTGTGGTATCTTGTATTGTTGTCCTCTTTTATGTAATTTTTTGTTATAGCAAATGTTGACCACTACTAGTACTACTACCCATACCATCACCACCAGTGGTAGTGCTAGTTGTACTAGGCTCTCCACTATAGGCATGTCCTAGTTGTGATTGTATATGACCATGAGGATGAGGATTTGAAGCTCTAACAAATTGAATTGTTTTGGTTGTACTTGTATGCCCTTGGCCTTTAGCTCCAAGGCCATATTTATCAACTGGTTTTATATGCTCTACATATGTTACCATCCAAGGGCCTTGTCCTTGGGACCCCAAGGGACCACCTTCATAACCCATTTTTCAGCTATGGCTACTCCTGAAGTATATGCTTCTTTTGTGGCCTCACTTAAACTAGGTTTGAAATTGAAATAACTTTGTTCTTCCATACCATCATTAGATTCATCATTAGTTTCATGACCGTTGGGATGCTCTATATTCCAAAATTTTCTAAACTCATGATCTTCTTTGTTATCTCCATAGTCTACAAGAGCTCTTGGGTCACCTAGATCCTTCCTCATAGACCAAAAGGTAGTAATTTTTTATTGTGACCAATTTTTATCTATAACTTCCTTCTCTAGAGAATCTATCATTTTTACTCTACTAGATGGTTTATCACTTTTTTCATAAAAATTGTTGTACGTCTTGATTTCCATTTGGTGCAATGCCTTAATTTATGCTAACAATTGTTCAAAAGAAATACCTTTCTCAGTAGCACTTGTCTCCATTGTTATTTTGACCTCATCCCAAGAATCTTTTTTTCTCAAATTTTCAAGCAAGTGTTTAGTATGATGTTGAATTCTACTTGCAACATTCCTATTGGCCACAATCATTGATTTAATGGTGTCACATGGACCATACTGCCAGTGACAAGCAATGAATCAAAATTAAAAAAATTCAAAAGATCATGAGCCACCTTAAATTCTTTTCTCTCGAATGTGAACCCTCCACATGAAAATGGTAAAGAAGGAAATAAGGTCCTCTTTTGTTGATTGAAAAAGTGTAGTTCATCAGTACTTTGCATCTGCCTTACATATTCCAGTGCAAAAACCCCTTCTATCACATGTATTGGAAGTTTGTATGGCTCTAATCTTGATCCTTAAAATCTTAGCACAATATATTCTTCTATTAAGTACCAATCATCCAATTGTATTTTTTTCCTAGTTGAATGCAATTTCTACATGACATAGGCAATCTAGGCATTGGAGTATTTGTAATTGCTTGATGCAATGGAACCAAAAAGTAGTCTACAAAATGACTGCAGTTCCTTCGAGAATCATGCATCCTTATCTTAATGGTCCAATCATATACTAGAACCATTTTATTTTCCTAAGCATTACTATAGGGATGAATCTAACAATTGTTGTTATGAAGCATTCCTCTAAATTTGAATAGAAAAAAATAGCACAAGTAGGTTGTGAACCTAAATGTCTTGGTGGAACCTCCTTTAATCATTAAAAAATGTTTATTCATGGATTCTACAATGTGGTCAATAAAGTTATATTTGACATTTGGAACACCATAATGGATATTATATACCATTTCAAGGAGGCTTGCACCCACTTGCCAATTGCTATCTAGTCCAAGGAAAATGCTAGCATGGAAATAGTGTCCTAAACCCATGGTCTAAAAATATCAAAATCATAAGGAGGCTTATGATTACCTTTCAATTTATTTCTAACTTGTATATTATCGAGAACTATTTTATTTATGAAATAATTTTTCTCCCTTTCATCCATTGCTTCATAATCACTAGCAAGCTTTTCTAGGTCAATGTGGATGTTTCTAAATTATTCGGTTGTAAACCCCAACACTTTTCCAAGTTATTTTGCATTAATGGATAACAATTCTTCTTTGTTATATTTATTAACAATTTCTCTTTTGTTATCATCATAATTTTGGGCATATACCATGATAAATTTTGGGCAAGGGAAAACCTCATGTAACATCATGTGCCTTAATCCAGTTACCCATGTAGTGCATTGATACTATTAACTTGCATTAGCTTTGCAACCTTATTCTGAGATAAAAATCTAAGTTCTGAGGTATGCCTACCATAGATTTCAAGATCATAAATATCATAGTATTCATCAGTGAAACTTGGGGTTTTAAGGAATTTTGCATAATGTATATTTTTTCCAATTTTTCTCTAATCGTACTAATGGTAGACATGCTTATACAATGTGAAATTGTGAATTCCCTCTTAGTCCTCCTTAATTTTTCTTAATTGTTAAGTCTCTCAACCCTAAACCCAAACTTCAAAGTTTGAAAAAATAAGATTTTAAGAAACGATGAAAGTTGAAACGTAGCCATAGGAATTTTGTCTTTCACTTACCTGGATTTTGATTCTTGAAAAGATTAATACTGACATGCGTGGACTGGATTTGTTGAACATGGAACCCAAAATCTCCCTAGTGCACTGCTATGAGCAATTTGAAATCTCCTCGTTTGTTGAACCTCTCACTTAAAAATAAAATCACTAAGCACTTAGCAATAGAAAGTTTTCTTTTTTTTCGAACATTAAAATGAATGAAACATTGAAACATCAATGTGTTGCTTCTGAACTACACAATTAGTACATGGTTGTCCTACATTGACAACAAATTCTAAACCATTCATCTTTGTAAATATAACGGTTATAGGGTGATTTTGGAGGTTTAAGTTTGCAAGCCTAGTGCTCTATGCATTTCATTCTGGAATGCAACTACAACCATACATCAAATGTTCATCGAACGGTTGAGTAATTTATGACAAACAATAAACATGTGTTTTAAATTTGTTTTAAACTTTAGTGCACTAGGATTGACATCAAGGCCAAGGGGCCGGTAACTTAACATTGAAAAGGACTTAATAAAATGAATAGTGATACTAAGAACCAAGGGAGAAGGTCAATGGAAAATTAGAAATCAATAACATTTCGATAAACCCTAACAAGAGTGACAAGTGACAACTTAGTGTTTATAATATTTTTTGTCAATTTGATGGCAACTTTCTTTTTTCATTTGTATTTATTTATGTTTTACTTTTAAATCTGCATGCAATTATTTCATAAATAGATAATACTTGATTTCTTAAAGGAAAAAAAATTGATTTGAATAGATTCATAGACACTGAACTCAGAAAATAATTCTTTACTGTAAATGAATAATGAAGAATAACACAACCATTTATTTTATTACAACTGAATTGCTATGTCACATTATTACATATATATTTAAAGATGAGTAGAGCATGTAAGCGCCAAGCTCCTATTTTGTATAAATAACATATGTCACTTTACATAATACAAATACAAATGTAAGCACCAAGATTTTGTTGGACCGCTGGTGACAATGTAATACAAATGTTGCTCTTAAAATAAATGCATGGTGATGGGACTTGCCCAGTCAAGCATGTGTTATGAAAATAAATACGTGGGACTTTCCTGGTCAATCGTGCGCTCTAAAAATAAATGCATGATACTTTCTCGAGAAACCATGTGCTCTCAAAATAAATGCATGGGGCTTGCCTGGAAAACCATACTAGGGAAATGGGAGTTGTGAAGATACAAAATGTACTTATCCCCTTTGAGAGCTAGAGTCATGCAAAATATGAGGGGTAGTAAAATTGCTCCCATCTTTTGCATGCAACCTCTATGCACTAGGATAGCACTTATCTCCATCAGAGCTCCTAATCCTGGTTCAAAACCTAGCTGAGAATTCATGCCAACCAGATCAACTTCTTTCCAATTCCACCCATTCCAAACTTGAAGGAAATTGGTATTTTACTCTGTAACTACATAACTGGAGGTAGGAGAATTTAGAGTATCCCCAATAATACTACATCATATTCTTCACGAATCGTTATTAACCCTACAAAATGAAAACCCTTATGACAATTCAGAACATTGCACTCAATGGTAAAGCCTTTAGCCTTCAATGAATGATTTTAGTTGTGCTCACTATCCCTATTTATGGGCCACTAGTGCCACTACCAGCTTGATCCCTATTTACTTGTGAGTTGTGTCACGTGTGAGGTTGGGCATAATGATGATCACGATTCGCGCAAGCCAAAAAACAAACTTAATCAATTCATGTAACTTAAGCCTTACATTTACAATTAAAATGTTTAATTTGATTGACGTCTGGCTACATGAAAGTTGTACCTCAAGCTATCAAAATTTCCTGTTCCACTCAAATGATATGAAATCATTACAAATCTTATTTCACTAGATCACTAGATTAATGACATCATCATCTATGATTCTATAGTATATCATGCATTTTTCAATATAAAACTATCCAATTCATCACTTTAGATGTTCATATGGCATTAATCCACGTCGCCGTCCATAGTACTGCAACCACACTTTCTTCAAAAATATTGAGAATTGAATAAATAAAAGGTATAGTACTTCAAGGAATTGAAAAGAGAGAATTAAATGAATTGTTTTACCTTAATCATTATCAATTTCCACTAATAAGTCACAATAAATTTCACTCACTTATGATTAGAACTATATGTTGATAATTAGTATTAGTTTTAAAAGCCACATTTTTATATTGATCAAAGCAAAAAGGATTTACAAGAATCGAGCCATGAAAAGTATTTTAATTTAAGTAGCTATTGCTAAAGATTGAAGTACATAGTACATAGCCAGCCTGGCCAAAAATCCACTAACCGTGAAAAAAACCAGTCACAAAATACATATTACAAGAACTGTTACGATGTACAATAAAATATAGACACGTAACACATCACACAATTCATTACTAATTTTTTTTGTAACATTAGTTGAGGCCATCAACCGGGTGTTTGAGTAGAAGGTGAATCGAATTTAACAAAGTAACAATAGAGAAGAAAAGTGAATCACCCAAAACCTTCCTCCAAAACTCCAGACTCTTTAATGATTCATTTTTTGTATTGCATAGCAAACCCCATCTCATATTAACTAGGGAAAGAGCTTGAATTGTAGAAGCATGCAATTCCACTTTCTAGAAGATTCCACCAACAGATGCTAACCCACTTTCAAAATTGTAATGCTCCAGTACCAACTCCAATGAAGAAATAGAGTAAATGGAAGGCTGCAAATAACATACTGCCGACATCTTCACCAAATCTTTATCAAGCAAAATTTCCATGTAGTTGGACAAGAAAGCCAAAGCTACCTAAGAATATAGAGCATGAGGGTTGTTCTGAAGTCATTCCCTACCCACAATTATTCTTATAGCATCCTCAACCTGCACACAAGGAATTGCAAAAACCATACCCAACTTTCATCTGTCATATACATCATCGCTGCTTTTCTCCCAAAAACATTTGGGTAGCATGAGATGCCATGAAGTCTACATAATATCATAATTAAATTGAGAATATAGAAGAAAGAAATCAAAGCCAAATATATTATGAATAATATGAAGAACATCAAGTTGGTGAAGTTTATATAGAAGTTAGAACAAAGACAATGACATAAAATACTCACACTTAACGTTTGATTCACCACTTAATCATTGATGTGACAATATTATTTCAAAAAAAATGAGTCATAACTTTAAATCATTTAAAAAATATTAAAATTTCAACTATTGATTTTTGGAAATCTAATGGTTCTAGTGTTATTTCGAAGGTTTGAATTTGCAAGTCTAGAGCTTCAAACATTTCCTTCTAGAATGCAACTACAGTTGTTCATCGAAAATTCATCGAATGGTCATGGTTATATTGATTTGTGCTGACATCTGGCTACAGACATACATAATATCCTTTGCACATATTTCCTTCATTACTTTGGTTTGGGGATTCAATTATTTTAGAAGGTTGATAATTTGGCCTTTTTTGGCCTTTACATCCTTTGTGTAAAATTTTCTTAATTTTTTAAGCCCTGATCCTACGTTCTTCCTAGGCGGTCCCTCTTTTAAAACAAGCATTATGTATGTGCATATTTCTTCCACTTAAGTTCTTGTATCACTCATCGCCAAAATCCTTCAACCCATCAGGTTCATTACCACGATGAGTGATAAGCCTTTATTTTCTCTATCATGCATCGCATAAGGTGTGTGATCTCCATGTCTCATTTTTGCGATGAGTGATATGCTTGTTTCCTTTCATATTGTTTATCACTAAAGATCTTTCATTCTTTGGTTCCACTTTAGTGAAGCACAATGAACACAAGTTTCTCCTTTATATAACACCATTGTAGAAAAGTTTTGTTGTTTATTTCGATTACTATGATGAGCAATATGAAGGTAAGGAATGATGGATTGTGATCTCACCACATGTCCACATCTAATGGTTCTAGTGTTATTCCAGAGGTTTCAGTTCACAAGTCTAGTGCTTCAGAGATTTACTTCCAAAATGTAACTACATCCGTCCATCAAAAATTCATCGAACAGTCATGGGTTATATTAATTTGTGTTGACATCTGGCTTCAGACATAATAAATATGTTGAAACTTGTCCCCATTCCAGACACTTTATGAAGGAATTTGAATGTGTGAAAATGTTTTCCTAGAATAGAACAATATGTAATTGTAGCATTTGATATTTTTTCCAACCACACTTTAATTTTTTATTGGCATATTTGTTTATTTCGCCACTGAATTTTTTTATTAGTTTGAAATTATGTTTAATTCCCCAATGTTTTTTCTTATTAATTTGAAAATAGGTTTAATTCACCAATGAAAATATTTTTTGGTTTGAAAAAAAAATTTAATCACCAACAATTTTTGTTTTGTTTTGTTTTGAAAACAAGTTTAATTCACTAATGGAAATATTATATTGGTTTGAAAATTTAAGGTTTTAATTGCCAATGAAAATATTTTATTGGTTTAAAAAAATTTATAATTCATCAGGATTTTCCACTGACTTCTAGCGATTAGAAAAGATTCACCAATTGAGATTATTTTTTCCCAAAAAATGAAAAAAATTTCCAATAAAATTAATATTTTTATCAGGAAGTATACAAGATTCGCCAGGATTTTACACCTTCGCCGAGGAGGGGTGGTTCTTAAAGTTCCCTGACGGTGGACTATGAATTAATCTTTGTAGCTTGAGTATAATAAAACAATTTGGATATTTGTGATGATGTTGTTGATCCTCAAATTAAGATTACCATCAAACCTTATGATGAAGTTGAGTGTGAGTCTAAAGGTTCCATAAAGCTACCCATCTATGTTGGACTAGTTACAGTTGAAACTACTCGTTAGATTCTAGACCTCGATCTCCCATACAACATACTTCTTTGCTTCCCATGGATCCATTCCATGCAAGTTTTCACATCCACATTCCACCAATGCATTAAGTTCCCTCACAATGGAATTGAAGTGATTGTCCTTGCCAATCAAAAACTATTTCAATATTGAAAATTCTTGGAAATAAGTCATGCGGCCTTTCAAAATATTGCTACCAATATCATGTCATCTTTATCCATGTACATTGATTCATCCACATTCTTGGCCCCATACACTTCTCACACTCACCTAGAGATCAAGGATAAAATCAAGGACATTTGAATCAAAGAATATGAGATACAATCCTTCCACATTTAGAATCTAGAGTTAGGGTATGGATCACCTAATATTGCACCTACTAAGCATAATTGCACTCCCACTAAAGTCATTCAAGCATCCTTTGACATTAACATTACTAATAACAATACCCACGGAGAACTCGTCGAACATATTATTGATCTCTTCCACAATTCACACATTCACATTCACCCATCTCCTAGACTTGGATTAACAAGTTTCCACTCAAAGCAACAAGGCTATCAATAAAAATACAAAAATAAAAAATCATTTATCTAATGGAGATCAAAAATCAAATCAAAGAAAGATAAGCAAAGAAAATTCCTTTAGTCATAATAAAAAATCAAAAGCTATTGGACTAAAAAATCAAAATAAATATTAAAAGCAAGAAAAAGAATAAACCAATCTCCTATCATGCCCCATCATCTAAAATAATTAGGGGCATATGTAAAATCAATATGTCAAGAAGGGAGCTTGTTGATCATAAGTCTTCACCCTCACCATATCCATACAATCCATTCACTTCACCCAATCCACCAATATCCATACATCCATCTTTCATCTCCCTTGGTGATATATTTTGACGAATCTTTGATGGAAACCCCTAAATACTTTAATTTGACAGTTTCCCAAACTCCTTATGTGTGACACATGAAGACGTTCATAGTCTGCATATTAGTGATTATACCTTAGCTCCTTCCATCCATGGGACAAGAAATCATTCCTATTTATTGAAGCACCATCTACATCTATATATCACACATTGTCATACATCTATCAAAGAGCATCCACCATGATTGCAACATCATCAAGTCTCATTTGAAAAAATCCAAAATAATTGAACAATCCAAAAATCCAAAAATTCATTTTTTTCCAAACAACAATAAAATAGTAAAGATAAATGATCCATCCATAAGTGAAAACCACTTTGGTGGCACCTTGGATAAGTACCATGGCGAAAACTTGGAAATAGGCACCATGTGTAGTAGTCTCTTATCCACCATACCTTAAGATGCCACCTCCCATCCACCATCATTCCTATCTTTTCATGTATCATAATAATTTTATCGCCCATCCACCCATTCATAATAAACAATCATGGCTTGTCTTTTATCCTTGATTAGTATCATTACCCATCTCCTCTATCATTTCCCCACCCTTCCCCATTCTTTCTCCTACATTAAATATGGAAGTTACATCTATATTATGTCATGAATTCAACCTTGTATATCCTTAGCTTTTAATGCATTGTTCTTCAAATATCATGCATCATCATCCAATCCTTTCAGCCCATATCAACCATAATAAAAAAAACATCATCTCAAAATCTAAAAATCAAAATAAAAAATCACAATCTTGAGCTCCTTAGAATTTACTCTTGAACAATCCATCAAACATTGCATCCAAGACATCAATCCTTATCGAAATCATATCATGAGCCTAGTTGTTAAACATTAAATTCATCATATATTTTTTCCTATTAATCAATCATTAATTATTTCTTCTTGGTTATGCACAAGAATTCCCAAGTTGAGTCCAATCAATCAATTCCCTTTGGATCCATGCATCCGGTATAATCAATTAATCATCATCATCCTTACCCAAGCCTTTCTTAGGTGATTTTCTATGCCTAAGCAAGCATATTTAGTCATCATCATCATTATCTTATCTTTTTCAAGAGATATATTGGTTGCATGACATGTTTTATAGTGAGTCTTTTGTTTTGATTTATTTTTTGATCTTATCTTTTACCTAGAAATACACCTACTTATGAGGTCATCTAGATCTAATTATATCTTGGTGTGTCGCAATTGGTGTATAATGGGGTATTTTCTTTATCTTGTATGTTGTGCTTATCATTGATTGAGTTTCAAGTCCATGAAAAGGTTACCTTGCCATCCTGGTTCTTCATACCTTGGTGTATATTATCTTTTCTCTATTAAATCTTAGGATTGATCATTACATGATAGCATAACCAATGTATCATAATCAAATTTCCCTTCCTTTTCATCTTTTGTTTCATTTTATTCTTGATTCTTATCCTCCGTCATTCCCTTCTATTTTCAAGAGCACACTTATGTTCTCTTAATCTGCATGTCCTATTGAGGGGCATCCCACCACCTGATCCCAATATTTCCTTCTTCATCCTAATATTTCCTTCATCCTTTCTCCCATCCTCCCATTAACTGGGGCATCATGCCATTGATCATTATCCTCTCTCATCCAATATGTTTTAATTTTCTTTGATATAACACCGCTTCACGACATCATATCAAAGAGAGGAAAAATGTAGACACCTAAAATATAACCTTACCCAACCACACCTAATTTTGGCCTATCCTAAGCCATTAATTAATAAATATTTCTTACTTATTTAATTAATACCATCCCTTCTCATCTTTATCCTAATAATTTTATTAAATAAATATTATCATTTATTTAATTTTTTTCCCTTCACATGATCCCATTAATTAGTTTCCCATTATCCTCTATCCTTGTATATTTAATCTTGGTCATCCATCTTGTTCACTTAGATAATAATCTAAACTTTTCATCATGTGACAAGTGTCCCTCTCACATGTCTAACTCCTTATCTAGATTCATTGAACCTAGAAACCTTCTGAAATTTTAAGCTAACTTTCATCTTATCCACTCATTTCAATCCCACTTCTTAATCCTATCCATTGCCATAAGGGTTTTTGTCCTTATCCTAATACTAAACTTAGGTTCTATCCTTCAAGTGTCATTTGTCACATGACTACATCTTTGAGCCTAACCCTAACCCTCATTTATTCTTATCCATTCATCATCAATCATTCCTAGCCATTGATTTTGCCTCTTCAAGATTGCATGTCTAAAGGCTTTCATCCTTCATCCTCAATGAAACTAGAAGCTATCATACCCTTATGCTGTCATTTTGTTCTCTCATCTTGCAATCATATCAAGGTTATGCTAGATTATTGATAAATCCACATACTATCATATCATAATAGAAAATCAATTGGAACAAGGGTACATTCCATTTCTTCTCATCAAGGAGTGAGAAAATATTTCAGGTGAAGGTATTGTGTTTTGTATTGCATTATCTTCCATTTTGTTTACCTTCAATATTTTCCTCATCTTTAGTAAACTTTGTAGATCAAGTGATTAATGGAAAAACCATCCTTCATTAAATGTATGCATGTGTATGGTGTGCATTACTAGACGTGTGTTGTTTAGTTAGCTAGCCAAAATATTGTAAAATCCTGGCAAAAAATTGTAAGGTATTTGTTCTACACAATAAAGGAAATGCATGAGAACACTCATTTATTACTAAGTAGATTCACTTAATATTTTAACTATCAATTATTTTTCTTAATATATGTGTACAACCCGAGTTGCTTGTACATTTTGAAAGACAATATTTTTTGGTGTCTTGATTGGGACATAACCTTGGTTTTAGTTATTACATGCTTGATTAAATTTAGAGACTTTGTTGCCCAAATGGATAAATGCACCAATCTATTACTTTCTCCTCTCTTCATCCTCAATACACAAAATACATCAATCTAAACATATTTTTAGTTTTATTTGTTTGTGTTCCAATTACCATGTTTGAATGTATGCAACACTTTAAGGGGTATTATAAAATACATTCATTGACACTTATGCGATAGATAATTCATTTAATAAGGTGCTTAACCTTGAGTCTCGTAAACCAACATATAAGCACAAAGTGGCAACTAGAATATGGGTGTACTATGCATGGGTATGGTTTGTGTCAGGATGAATGTTTTTTTTTTTGTGGTAATATATATCCCAACACCTTAGGGAAACCCCCCTTGGTCTTATAGAGCCAAAAGCAAAGGAGGTCTTACCCACCTGAAAACTTGGCCCTAAGTTTTCCAACTTGAATATAGGTTTGTGGTAATCTTTCTAGGTTTGACACCCCTAACACTTGGGAGATTATCGTACCTAAGTGATTTAGGTTCTACTACTCAAATCACCAACACCTTGTAAGAAGACAAATGATGTAGCATATATTGCTAGCTTATTTTTTTAAGAAAAGTCGTGAGATTATATGGATTACCAAAGAGTATAGTTTTAGACAAATATGTTTTTGGAAAAAAATTGAACACATGTTATGGAAGAAAATGAAGACAAAGTTGAAATTATTTTATCTTATTACCGACAAATAGATTGAAAACACAAGTGATGATAGGAGTTTGGGTAATTTATTGAAAAATTTGGCAAGAGAAAAGATAAGAAATTGGGATATGGTTTTAACAAACATAGAGTTTGTATATAATAATCTAGTGAATAGAAATATATATAAAATACCATTTGTATATTACAAAAAATACATAATATAACTATAATGTGATATTATCGTTAACTAAATGGTGGGCGGGGGCCCTAGCTCGGTTGGCTAAGTAATTCCGTTGTGGCTCTGCTGGTCACAAGTTCTAGTCTCCCCCGTCCCATGGTACCGGAGGGCGTGTCGCCCCAGCGCCGCCGGTCATGTTAAAAAGTTTACCAGGCGCACTGCAGTTTATAGGGGATTGTGCTACCCGATTCCTGCAGCCTAAAAAAAAGATATTATCGTTAACTAGGTTTTATTGTCCCATGGATCTCCTCAAGGGTGGAGTAAGATATTTTACTTGTTCCTTACATGCTTAACCTAACTTAAACTCTCATATGAATCCACTTCTTCCTCTCAATCCTCAAATCTGTCATTCTATTCTTGAATATGTGCACTTTCTTGCTTCTTTACCTTAGTCTTAAAATGTATTATTTTCCTTCCTTCTATTGATTGTCCTTGATCATGAAATACTGTACGTTCCCTAAAAACCACATCCTTAGTAAGTAAAATTTCAAGTTTAGGGGATTCCAAAGATTGTAACCCTTAACATCCTCACCATATCCAATGAATATGTATTTTTGAGCTTTCTGATCCAACTTATTCACTTTTTTCTAGGAACATGAATAAAAGCCTCATAACCAAATAACCTTAAATGTGGAACATAGGGTTTTTATCATATCCACAAATCTAATGAGTTTTATCAATAAGTATTTAGCAAGGAGATATATTAATCAAGTAATAAGTAGCACTCATAGCCTCAAACCAACAATATTAATCTAACTGTGTACTTGTTGGGAATCAGTTTAGCAGTGGTAAATTTTGTTTGAATTCCATCTTATTTGTGTGTCTTGACCCTATTTAATCCATCACTTATAACTCATATGAGAAGTATCCTTTTGGATCTCCCTTGGTTAAATTTTACATATGTGTTGTTCTGTATCACCCCATGTGCCTATAATATGTTAAAAATTGTCAAGGTCTCAAAATATTTTAAGTGTGCATGGTTTTTTATGTTCAAATTTCTAAGGGTTGCATTTTTATCAAATTTTCACAATTTCCCTTCTAGGTAAGCCTTTCAATCCAAATATACCACATTTATTTTTCCTTGTAAAGATCCTCAATTCCTCAAAATTTGTTTGAGTTATGAGCCAACCACAATACTTGAAATTTCACACTATTCACCTTTTTGGGATCGTGAGTTTGAACTTACCCCAATTCACATACCTGAAGGGATGAGTTCCTAGGTATCTTTGACTCTCAAATCCCAATAAATTTCATCACATTTTCTTTCATATTAAAATATTTAAGACTACCTTATCTATTTTCTCTGATCAAGTAATATGCCATATACTCAATCTGTGATCCTCAACAGTGGTATGGGTTATGAGGTATACCCAACCCCCAATCCCTGAAACTCCAAAACTACTATGTTTTTTATTGTTCACTCCCACCTACCTCATTGTAGGTCCATAAAACAATTTGTGACAAGACTCCACACAAACCCAATTGGGTTCTCTCACCTATAAATCATTATTGATTCCAAAGACATGTATTCAAAAGGACATCTAATGATAAAAGATTAAGGCATCCATGTTGTGATTAATATGGTGGTTGAAGTTTCATACCTTGATAGTATTTATTCCATGTCTTGGCCACCATTTTTATGATTTCATGAGCTCTTATTTTATTTTCACACTCAAATCAAAAGATCCCATTAATGCTTAGAATAATAAAAATCATGAAGAGAAGAGTTTCTTCAGGCCTCCATGTACCTTTGCACATCCCAAAGGGAATTTTTTGCACGAGAGAATTAATGTTGATGATATAAAGGGCATGGGTGAATCTTAAAACATTGAGAAATCACATTTCATATACCAAGGTCCCACACCTAATTTGAAGATTTATAAATACGAGTTTTTTCATCATTCAAAGGGTTGATAGTTGAGCCAATTTTTTGGTTTAATAAAGTCTACAATTGATTTTATGTTATCAAATGCCACTAATCTAAGTTTAAAACAAAGGAATATATATTGTGAAGATAAGGAAGGATTTGTAAAAGCAAATATCCATGTAATGAAATGTCTCAATAGTAATTTATAATTATTAAGGGAAATGTACAATAACAGTTATGCATTTTCTCTCAGACTCTCACCATATTTACTAATTTAATTGTAATAGGGGTCAGGTGAAGGGTGATAATTTTTAATGCATTATAAATTAATTGCAATGGTCTTAACTTTGTTGCATATGGGTTATTATAGTTTTGAGATGGATTATTACGTATATCCATTCATATGATGTAATATTTGATTTTCATGTAAAAGACATCTAATTCTATTGATACTTTGATTGATGATATCTCTTTCCTCTTTGGTGTTCATGAATTTGTTTCCCAATAGATTAGCCACCAATGCACATTAATTAATGATAAAAAATACATCATTTAAACACCCTTTTCCCTTTTTAGAATTATGAATATATTAAGTTTAGATTAGACTATACATGTTGAACATGATTTAGCTTTACAAACTAGGGACTAATATTAAGCAAACCTAGATGTATGAATTATCAAATAATCATATTATGCATATATGCACACTACTACTATGTGTGAAATAATAAATCAAATCATCTAAGGGTATTATGATACTACAATCATCTAGGTGCATGTGCAAGGTATTTTTTCAGCTATATGATATTTTTTTTTGGATCTAGTTCATCTCAAGACATAGTGGCATATAATATAGGTCAAGTATACACTAGGTATAGATGTTAATTGTTGCAATCATGCTAGATTTTAATTGATTTGAAACCATATTAAAAATACTTCTGGGAATACCCTGCTAGGTCTAGCTAAGACCAAAGTGCAAGTGAGACTATCCACTCTTGTCAATCAACCTTTAACCTTCCTTAGTCTATTTATGAACCCCATTTTCGACTTCTTGATGATAAATACTTGGCCCTAAAGGTGAGAATAAGTTAGAGGATTATGGATTAGTGGTTTTATGACCCAATAAAATGTTGTCATTTTGAAGGATATTCTAATTTGATATTTTTTAAGACCTCGGTAATTTCGTAAATAGCTTTTATTTTTTTGTATGTTGAAGTTGGAATCCCTTCAACTTATAGCAACATAATAGTATATAAATACAATGAATAAAATCATTGTCTAGTATTTGAAAGTTCTAGCTATTAGAATAAAATTTGTCTCTTCCAAGTCAAGATTAGTGACTCTATTTAAGTCAGACCTAGAACCAACAATCAAATCAAAATAAATTGAGATGGAGAGAAAAAGGTAACCAAAATACTAGAAAGAATGAGAAGAAGCTAAAACTCATTAAAGGAGAAAGAGAACAATGTGGAAATATTTAAATAAAAATAAGTATTTAAAACCTATCCATCAAATTTGAATAGGAACTTCAAGTAGAGATAGTTCATGTATTGATTATAGAGAGCAACATTTATACACATAAACATTCAAATAATAACATAATTAGAAATGTAGAAACAAAAATTTGTTTGATTATGAGACAAAAAGAGAAGATATGCTTGTTGGGGGGAGAAAGATGCATATAATGGTTGAGTATTTTCAAAGTCATGGCATATAGTATCAAGATATGCTAACATATTTTGATGGCCATCATCCCACTTCTTCGGATACAACATATAAATATGAAATTAAATAAGAGTACTTGATATGCTTCCTTAAAGAGGAGGTGTTGGATATTTTGATAGTAATTGATTCCTAGAAATATCATATACAATATTATGATATGGTTATTGGTAGAAGAAATGTGGATAAAATCCTTGATGTTTGTATGCAATATATTCATACTATATATTAGGAAATTGTTGAATAGTATCCCTCTTCTCCAAACATATCATGTGAAAATGAAATTAAAAAAATATCAAGCACACATTTAGATGTTGGAAACTCAATAAGAAAAAAATGAACATATGAGTGTTCTCTTAATGATTGGAAAGGAAGAGTTCCTTTACATGATGATTATGGATAATATCATGATGATAAGGGTGCTCAAATACAAATGGATGATATGAAACTTGTTGGAGGAGATGGGGATTGATCCTATGATGTACATATCCTTCACCTATGTCTCTCTTCTACAAGAATTTCATATAAATATGAAATTGAACTAGAATAATTTCTAGAATACCTTAGAAAAGAATAACAAGAACTTCAAATAAAAGTAGAACAATAGGAGGATTAGTTAAGAAGAAATTACTAGATGATATGATCCTTGTTGGAAGAGATGGGGATTGATCCTATGATGTACATATCCTTCACCTATGTCTCTCTTCTACAACAATCATATAGATATGAAATTGAACTAGAATTTTTTTTAGAATACCTCAAAAATGAATAACAAGAACTTCTAATAAAAGTAGAACAATAGGAGGCTCAATTAAGAAGAAATTATATGCTCCTTGTTAGGGTTAATGAGGATAGATTGTATAATGTGCAAAATTTTGGCATGATATATTAAGATGTGGAAACACATGATACTAGTCAATATACTATTCCTCCTAGTTTTTCATATAGTGAAGGTGAATATGAAGAAGAGGTGCTTTTTCACCTTGATAAAGAAGATAAACAAAGTCTTATAGAGCTATAATTGTAGAAAGCTTAACTTTCTACCCCCAAGAATCTAAATTCCTTTTTGGTGAGAAAAGAGGAAGAATTTATGAGGAATATCATACTTGGCACTATGAAGATGAGGATGATTAGTATGATTCATAAAAATATGAATCCATGGAAGGAGAAGAAAAGTACAATGATTATGATGCAACTAATCCAAGCTTTCAATGTAAGCATAGTGTTGATACACATCAACATGAGTTTCCCATTTATGGTATTGAAAATCCAAGGGAACTCATGCACCAATCCCAATAGTCCAAACCATCAAATGAAAACATCATTTCCCAAAACATATACAATAGATGTGTAGATACAAAATGGATATGGACAAAAAAGAAAGATAAGTTCATGTATACGATGTGATGATATTGTTGTTGAATCAAATGGAAATGACTCATATAATAGAAAGATGAAGCTAAAGGTAAAAGTTGAGAAAAAGAACAACAATTTTACTAATAAGATGATAGATAGAAAGGAAGATCTAGTGCAGTAGTGGGTAGTAAAAAAGAAAGATGTGCCAAAATATAATGATGAGGTACAACCAATCTAGCCCCTAACATTAGAAATGTATTGTACATAGGCAAGAAGAAGAAGGAAGAACCAAGTTTTTTTTCAAATAGTTAAGTCATCCCTTGCATCTCTAATGCAAATGAATTGACTTTCCACATGTTCAAAATGGACCTATCGTATGAAGAGTTCAACCTACAAAGGGAAGAGATATTTTTGCACATCATGGAGGAAAACTATGAAATTTCTAATAAGGTTTCATCTTTTAATGTTGGCCCTAATAATCAGAATGGATATGTGATATTGAATATCATGAAATTATTGATCCTCTCTTTTCTCCACCCCTATTAAATACATAAATAAAAAGTAAGCCATAAAGAGTGAGGTGCTGCAGGTTGGGGCCCTAGTTCGGTTGGCTAAATCTTTCCTATTGTAGGAGGTTGGCCATGAGGTCTAGTATCCCCCACCCCCATGGTACCAGAGGGTGTGTTGCGCCAACATTTCTAGTCACGTTAAAAAGTTTACTAGGTGCACTGCAGTTTATAGGGGGTTGTGCTACCCGATTCCTGCAGTCTAATAAAAAATAAAAAATAAATAAAGAGTGAGGTGCTAGTTGATGCATATGTATGACTCAAGGAAGACCTTTAGAATGTATCGATATTGGTAAGTATAGGTTATTATGAACTATCTTGACTCTTCCCCTTTGTTACAACATATTATTTTGTTATTATTTTTCTTCAAGAGAACAAATATGGGTATAAGAAGCCTATATTGCCTTTATTATCCAGTCATAACACAATGACAAGTGGGGGTTTACAAGTGGGTTGATAAGATAAACTTTGGAGAAGATACTGATGGGAGCTCATTTGAGCTACTTTTTTGTGAATAAGTTGATAAAATAATCATCTTAGTGCTTCCAATACATATAATGTTACATAATGTTGAAGTCCCTAAATTTGTGAAAGGTACAAGTTCAGATGTAATGGAGGTCAATGAGGTAAATTTAAAGTATGAATCCACGTTTTTCACTTCAAGGATTATCTAGGGTATAGAGGTGGCATATTTTTCCTATATAACAAGATTTGTACCCTTGGATGGAATGATTTATAATGTCCCCTTCTTAGGAGTGGGTGTCAGCATAGAACCTTAGCCTATTTAATTCTCGTAGGCTAATTTGGATGTGGTAAGGGAATATTAAATTAATTAAATTAAGTTGTCTTAAATTACTATTTTTACAAGAAAATTTGGTTTAGTTGTTTTATAAAAAAATAAACCAAACATTTACATATAAAGTGTCTTTTTTGGGCCCAAAGTGAAGTAAAAATTAAAATGGTCACTTTTATGAGAAATAAAGTAAATTTCTCAAAATTTTGAAAAGAGGATATAAAGGGGGATTTAAAAAGACAATTAGACATCTTTGGCCATTTCATTTCTTATTATGGTGTTTGGACTCTTTGTTCAACTTGAAACCCTAGGATGAAAACCTTAAGGTTTGTTGGATTAGGAGAAGGATTTCTTCCTAGTCAATGCTATGGTAGATTCATACAAGATTCACATGTGTTCTCATTGTTTGCTATCTATAGAGATTTGGAGGAATGCTTGTAATTTTTAGATTTATTGAAGATTGAAATAAATTTCATGTAATACATGATTTTAGTTTGAGAATTTTAATGAATTTATTTGAGATATTTTATGGTCAATATTGATGAAATTATCATGAGCAATATGTAATTCCAACCACAAATGGTTTTCATACCATTGTGAAAAATTCATTGTAAACTTAAGAGGCTAACCGTACATTACTTTAAGGTAGCAATTTAATTTTAAAGAAGGGGTGATTCCATGTAATGAAGGGTTAAATCCTTATTCCAACCTAGTCAAAGCCTTTGGACATTCTCATAGAGGAATCATGGAACATAAGAAGGTATAAATTTCCTTTTTGGGAATCTTTAGTGAATGGAGTCTGCATTGAGGGTATCACTAGGAGAAAAGTGCGAGTTATTTTCTAGTTATCAACAATAGATATACAATCATATACAATCATAATAAGGTTAGAAAATTTTCATGAAATAGTGTATGTGAATTTTACACACATATTATGATTTAGCAATGACATCTTGTATGATTTTTTATGCTCATATGATCTAAAAAGAAACAAATGTTTATGAAAAATTTCTAATAATAATATTCTACAATAGTGAGTTTTATATTTGAAAATTTATTAGTATTAGTTTCCATCATTGCGATTGTGATAATTTTATCAAACATTTTTCAAATTCCAAAAGAAAGAAAAAACATTCAGGGATCCTATAGTGGTATAAGAGCCATGGATCTTTCCAACCTATGGGGGCTCAAATAATTTTATGCAAATAGAAAAATTCATATGTAACTAGGTGAAGGTGTCGACATTTAGTATTTGAGAAGAAGACCTTCTAATCCTCCATGTAATAGAGAAGGAGGAGCTCCTCTAGATTTTCCAATTGAGGGACAAGTGGAAGAAGGAACCATGGCTAAGAGAAGGGATCCTCATGAGGGAAATAGCATGATCTTTCTAGAGGGAAATAATAGATGACTCAATTGTTAAACCAAATTATGTAAAATATGAATATGAATAGATTTGATAAAAACAATATGGTAATCATGGGGAAGTTAGTAATGTTGGAAATAATCAGAACAATATTTCAAACAGTAGATAGTTAATGGAACATGTTCAAGACTATTAACGCCCATATTTTTAGATGAAAAAAGAGATGGTAATGATGGAAAACCTAATTATGAAAAATAATTTATGGATTATTCGCATGAATACCAATCTCAAAGGGCATGAGTTTCATGTTTCTATATTATTGGTTGATTTTTTCCAACTTGCGATGAGAAATAGACCCCGTAGAGAAAGAGGCATAAATCAAGAATTGCAATGCAAAGTGAGAAAATTATCTATACTCACTTTTGATGGATTGGGTAAATGTACTGCATGAGCATGGGTGTAAACTTTAGATACATATTTTCAACTCATCCTATGACTGAAAATCAAGTAACCAAGTATGCTACTCTTCATTTGGATGGAGAGGCTCCTGAGTGGTAAATCACATACTGGTAACCTTGGGACATGATCTTATTCATTCATATGCTAATTTTACTAAGATATTGATTGATTGATTTTATAAGAAATATCATAAAATACATTTTGGAGAGTTGGCATAATTGAAGCAAATTGTCTCAGTTGATAGCTATGTTTTTGAGTTCCAGAGACTATAATTGATGGTAATTGATATGTCAGAAAGGAGGCTCATTATTATTTCTATTGAAGTATTGATAGAACCTCTTCAAGGATGGGTGAAAAATTTCAATCCTCCTACATTATAGGATGTTATTAAGAGAGTGAGGAATTTGGATTTCTCTATACCTAAAATTAAATTTCAGCATAAGACTTTCCCACCAAGGAATGATAAGAATTCCTTTCAAAAGGAGTGACCTAAAAAAACAAGCATGATTAATGAGACTAAAAATGAGTTGTGAAGGAAAAAAATATTTTTCATGCAAGGAGCCTTGGGAGCTAGAGAACATGTTATTAGGTAGGGATAAAGTGTAATATACCAAGGCTATTTTAGATAGTGAAGGAGAAAAAGGGAAGGAGTCAGAAAATGAATATGATAAGGAAATTGTTGAGCTAAAGGAATAGGTGAGTGGAGGAAATTTTGGAGGAGTTACCATTGTTATTGTATTAGGTGTGCCTATATATCACTCATTTAGAGTTAAGAGAGTTTTATAGGGGTGTTGAGTTACTATTTTTATTGATAGTGGGGCAACCCACAATTTCATCAATAAAGGTCTATTGGATAAGAGAGGCCTAGAGGTAGAGGATTTCAATGGGTTCAATGTGATGGTTGTAGATGGTTTCACCATGAGTTGCACAAAGAAAATATCTCATATGAATCTCATGTTGGGTAATCACAAAGTGATTGATAAATTTTATGTTGTGGGGATTGGTGAAATAGATGTTATTTTGGAATTTTAGTGGCTACATTCATTTAGGAAATTCTTACAGAACTTACAAACAATCTAATTTAAATTCAAAGCAAATGAAAAAAGGTGTTTTTTTGGGGCATGTATGATTGAGAACCGAAGGTAGTTTCGACAAAGAATATGGAGATAATTTTTAGAAATGGTGAGGTTGCATGGACAATCCAATGCTTTGTGTCAACCAAGACTTCCATAGATGGATAACGACATTATCATGTTGATATAAAGTCTCTACTAGATAATCATAGTTTAGTGTTTAGTGAAATTCTTCATGATGGACCACCTGGTAGAGGATTTGAGCATGTTATTGAGCTCAAGGAGGATTCCAAGGTCATTATTATCACACCTTATCACCATCCAAAAAGAAATAAGGATGATATTAAAAAGGAAATCAAAGAACTTCTTGATATTGGGCATATCAAGCCTAGTTCCAGTTTGTTTGCTTCTTCAATAATGTTGGTAAAAAATAAGGATATAAATGTGTATGTTCATTCATTATAGTTCCCTTAGTAAGAAAATGATTAATAATAGGTACCCCTTTCCTAGGATTGGAAAATTGATTGATGAGCTTCATGGAGTAGTTTACTTTTCAAAGATTGATCTTCAATCATAATATCACCAAATTAGAGTCAAATAAGATATATACAAAAAAAAATGCCACTACAAGCATTATGATTTGTTGGTCATGCCATTTGGAATGAACAATGCACCTACTACTTTCCAATCACGCTTGAATCACATTTTCAAAAGATAGTTGTTTAAGTTTGTCCTTGTCTTCTTTGACAATATTTTGATTTATAGTAAAACTTGGGAAGAACATCTCAGTCATATTGATTAATTCTTAGAGATAATGGAGGCACAATCACTATATGATAAAATATTTGTTTGAATTCAAAATGATGGAGCTTCTTTACTTGGGGCATGTGATTAGTGTAGAGGGGGTTGTTGATAGTTATAAGACTCAAGCAATCAAGGATTGGTTATTGCTTAATACATTATCTCAAATGAGAGGATTCCTTGGTTTATGTAGTTACTATTGGAGATCTTTTAAGGGGTTTTTGTAGCTAAAAATACCCTTGATATATTTGACCAAGAAGGGGTCATTCATTTGGATAGATGCAACACAATAGGCATTTAATAAACTTAAGGAGCATCTGTTTAGTTTTAGCACAACCAAAATCTTCTCATCCTTTCATACATTGGAATGTGATAATTCAAGTAAGGGCATTGGAGAAGTCCTTATCAAAAAATAATCCTATTGCATTTGAGATCAGGAAACTTAGAGAGGTAGAGAAAATATTTTTTATTTATGATAAGGAAATATTAACCATAATGCATGCCTTGGCTAAATTATGACAATACTTAGTAGGAGGTAAGTTTGTAGTAAGAAATGATCATAACAACCTCAAATACTTCATGAATTAAAAATATTTAAATGAAAGGAAACAAAAGTGGGTCAATAACCTCTAGGAATATGAGTTCAACATAGAGTGTGTTAATTTGTCTAGTAAACCTACCTTGTGTGCTATGTCAAAAGTTTCAATAGATTATAAGGTTAATATTTTGGTGGAATACTCTAAAATCACATTTTATCATGACATTATTGAAGGAATGGTTCAAGATGATAGGTACAAGGTGGTAGATGATCTTATTTTGTACAAACATAAAATTTACCTTGTCCTAGAATAAAAAATGAAAGATAAAATATTGAGAGCCATCCACAACATGCCTTTGTAGGGCATGTGGTTTATTTCCAAACATACAAATAGGTTAGAGAGAGATTAACTTGGAAAGGAATTAAGGATAATGTCTTGCAACATGTTAGAGAGTTATAGAATTGTTAGTAGAACAAGTCAAAGCATACCTTTCCAATAGGTTTATTGCAACCCCTATTGATTATAGAGCAGAAATGGGAGAGTATATCTATAGATTTTATTATAGGTCTTTTGCAAGTGTAGGGTAGATATTATATATTTGCGGTGGTTGAAAAAATAAGTATACTCACTTATTTTCTATATCTTTATGTTATGATAGGTGACATTAACCTTGCATCCCTAATTCATTTCATGTGTCTCCATGTTTCTTGGAAAGTGTTCTTGGGGACATGAGAGTTGAAATAGTTAATTTGTATTTTCCATGAAAATTTGTTTGCAATCATAGAGGTGGAAACATGTACAATGATGGTTACAAAGAATCTTGGAGGAGTATTCCATTTTGGCACCACTTTGGGAGTGGGATACATGTGGACATGCATGTCTATGAATGTTGGAAAATGTGATTTGCATGTCCTATAAAGTTGGGCCCCCAAGTGTGCATGTTCCATTCTATAGTTGTTGGAGCTATTAGAGAGTAACATATCACTTGGGTTTGACCAATTTTGATTGGCTATGGGTTGGGAACCATGTGAAGGCCATGTGAACATTAGTTTATTTTTACCATGTTCATGGGTCATCCACTAAGGGAGGCACATATTTTCTAGGTGGTTTTTACCTCTTGTTTTAGGATACCACAATGGTTTTCCCTCTCAAAAATCTCTATAAATTGGAGCCTTGAGATAGTATTTTTATGAGTTGTTTTATAGGTTGTTAAAGTAATGAAGTGCTACCAAAATTTAAAGAGAGATGGTGTGTTGATGTAAACTTCTTTGAAGGATTAATACAATCATCGGATCCATTTACGAGTGGATTTTTTCTTGCAAAGTTTTCTCCACAAGTCTTGTGTCACTTGTGTTTCTCAACTTTTGGAATTATTATTTTTATGCTATTATTGTGAGTGTGATAGTCACATAATCACCTAAGTGGGTAATATTTGATAAGTTATTTTCAGATTTACAAAACACTTATAAAGTTAATTTTATAATTTAGTTCACCTTATTTTTCAACACTTTTGAGTATAAGGCTCCATAGGTTGCATAGTTGTTCTTTTTAAGGAGGTGTTCAGATTACATGGTCTACCCAAGAATATAGTAAGTGATTGGGACAATAGATTTATCAATATTTTTTTACATGAGACCTTAAGGTTAGTACCAAGCCAACTTTGAGCACCAACTATCATCCCTAGATAGATGGGTAGATAAATATTGTTAATAAATGAGTAGAAGGTTAATTGTGTTTGGGGCACAAGAAGGATTGGGCTAGTTGTCTATATATGGTTGAGTATTGCTACAACACCCATCGCATGTCTATTGGTATGATTCCTTTCACATCCCTATATTGATATGATGCTATATCTTTGTAAACTTAATCATTGTTGATAGTAGGGTACCAAAGGAAAAATATTGGATACATAAGAGTCAATACATCCTAAAAACTTTGAAAGATAACCTCCATTCAGCACAAAATAATTAGAATATCTATGCAAATAGACATAAAGGAGCAATATTTTGAGATTGGTGACAATTTTATTGTGATTGCAACCTTATAGGCAATCACTTGAAGCCTTAGTTTTATGGGTTATATAAGGTTTGAGGAGGATAGGATAAGTCACCTATGAATTGGAGCTGCCTAAGAAAAGTAGGATCCATAATGTATTCCATGTTTTGTTCCTCAAAAAAGCACATAGGAAACATATCACACCTTCTCTTGAGCTTCCACCATTGGATGAGGAGGGAAAATTAATACTAGACCTTGAGGCTATTTTGGATGTCAAGGAGAAGATATTGAGAAAAAAAAACATTAAGGAACACTTAGTTCAATGAAAGTATTTTCCTCCAAAAGATTCCACATGGGAAGGAGAATAGGTTCTTCAACACCCAAATTTATAATTGTTTGAGGACAAGCAATTTCGAGAAGGGGGATTGTAATGTCCCCTTCTCAAGAGTGAGCATTGGTGAAGAACCTTGGTCTATTTAATTCTTGTAGGTTAATCGAGATGTGGTAAGGGAATATTTAAATAAGTAAATAAGTTATTTTAAAATTACTATTTTTACGGGTAACATTGGTTTAGTTAATTATTTTTAGGAAAAAATGAACATTTAAAGTGACTTCTTTGAGACCAAAAAGTAAATTAAAAATTAAAAGGGCCACTTTATGAGAAATAAAGTAAATTTATTGAAAATTCAAAAGAGGATATAAAAGGGGATTGCAAAGGAAAATTATACATGTTTGGTAATTTCATATCTCATTGTGAAGTTTGAACTCTTTGTTCAACTTGAAGCCCTACCCACGAAAACCCTAAGGGTTGTTGGCTTTAGAGAAGAATTTCTTCCTAATCAATACAATGATGGATTCATACAAGGTTCACATGTGTGCTCATTGTTTAGCATATTTGGGGATTTGGAGAATACTTATAATTTTTAGATTTAATATTTAGTTTGAAGATCAATTTCTCATAATTCAAGATGTTAGTTTGAAAATTTAAATGAATTTGTTTGAGATATTTTATGGTTATTATTAATGAAATTATTATGATAAATATATATTTGTAACCTCGTATGGTTTTTCATACCATCTTAAAAAATTATTGTAATCTTAAGAGGTTGAATATACATTATACTAGGGAAACAATCATTTTAAATTAGGGGTGATTCCATGTAATGAAGGCTTAAAGAATTATTCCAAGCTAGTCAAAGCCT
>VDFB02335865.1:488427-502969 GCA_007258455.2 Sequoia sempervirens | reverse complement strand
CCTTCAAAATTTTGTTGAAAAGGTTCTCCAATTGTTCTTCTTCAGCGCACGGTGACAAATGAGGGTTCCAAATTCCCTTTTATAACTTTTCACACCTAACTTCCTTATCGCATTAAATTCTTTGCCCTAGAAGTTTTTGTTACTTTGTTTTCAAACAGCAAGAGAAAAATCCATCTGCAGACCTTCAAGAAATGATCACCAATACATTTGAGGATGAATAACACACCAACTGGAAACTTCCTATGATCCCATACCAACTACACATAGGGGTGAAAAATATTTTCATGAAGACTCCCCCTAGGCCAATGGCCTGGAATCAATTGTTGAATGATTTACCAGAGGGAGCTTCCAGCACAATCTTATTACCTTCATTAGATCCACTCTTCTTTACCCATGTTTTCTTCATCTGATATCTTATCTCTTCCATAGATGCTTTTCATTTTCCCTTATCACATTTCTATAATTTCTACCTTGATAAACCGGACCTCTCTTATCCATGTTTTTGTTCCTGCAAAATCTTCCAATGTGACCAAATTTGTTACAATTGTAGCATACTAGATTATTCCACCTATACCATCCATTCCACTAATTTTATCATGATCTGCATTGATTAGCAACATGTCCAAATCTTCCACATGAGTAGCATTTAATGATCATTATACTGGCAGACATACTTATGCATTCTAATGACTTATGACCAAACTTCTTGCATTTAAAACATTGACTAGAAAATGATGGAGTGCTAGAGTTTATCTTACTTCTACACTAAGAAGCCATATGTCCAAATTTATTACAAATAAAGCAATATCCATTAAATTTATGAGCATTGGGTTGCCTTACCGGATATCTTCTACCTTTATTCTTCTTTTCAGGGTCATTTTGTTTAGATCTACAGCTCTCACCCTTCACATAGTCAAGACGTCACTTATCATTTGCATCCTTTTGACCTTTACTTATCTCATCAAGGCTAGCAGAATTGATCCTGAACTTATCCTTAAACTCATTTGCACTAGCAAGCTCATCTATGAGAATAACTACTTGTCTCTTGTTGTACCCAAACCAAATTTTTTGCTTCATCAAGGCATTTTTCATTTAAAAGTCTAAACTTTATTAAAATGTTGTAAAATACAGTTTTGGGCAATATCAAGCATGGGATTTTTGTCAATAGTTTGTCAGTCAAAGTCAGTTTTATTGATCAGAACCTGAAGCAGAGACTTAGAATGGAGTTTTTCACGATGGAGGACCTCTCACGATGGCGTTTCACATTGCACACGGTCATTTCAATGATTGAAACAGAGTTTTCAGTGATCAATTTATGAAGATTTTTCAAAGGAAAAGCTAGAAAGTGCAAGTATAGCCTAGGGGCGCCCAACTTGTTGAAGGTTAAGATCTTGTTTAAAGTATTCAAGCATCCAGTCTATCTCTTCAGAATTAGTCTGGCTATCCGTTGAGCTATCCGGAAAAGCTTTTCGAGACTCACAGCTCCGGCAAACAGCGACAGAAGTTGAAATCCCTAAATTTCCAAATGTGAGAAATTTGTCTTTTTTAGGCAAAAGCACGCCTCTAGTATGAGGGCGCCCATCTTAAAGAAGGGGTAAATCTTGGCATTTTCAATAGTGGATACAATTAATCTCATCTCAACTAGTCTGCTCGTCCAACGAGATATCAAACACAGTCATCCGAGTTTCAGAACTCCAGCGGCAGTCATCCAAAGATCAGCGTAAAATGGAGTTTTCATGTTTCTGAGCTTCTCCATTTGTTCCCAGTGCAAAGTACAGCCCAGGGGTGCTGGTTTAAAGGACCCTCCAGATGGCAAAATTTGCAGACAGAGTCTTCCTAACATCAGTAATACTCTAGCCTAGCTCCGCAACGCACCATTCTGCTTGTCAATCTGATGTTCCAGGTGGTCATGGCTGAGATTCTTCCAAGCACGTAATTTCAAAGGCGAACCAACAAGCGATTTTCAGTGTATTTCTACAATCCAGAGGCGCCTAGCCTTTAGCCCTATCAGATGAGCCCATTCGCGTTCGAAGTCTTCACAGCTATTGAGCGTAATCATTTTATCTATCCAACAAGCCTAGCCGTCAGCCTTCGGGATTTGGCAAACGCTCGTACGTGTGAGGTCTTTGCTGTTATGCTACAAAGTGAGATATCTGAAAAATGGCTAAGTCTGGAGTGGTAATTTTAATTAAAATACGCACTAGAGTTTTTGAGGTCTTAGAAGCAGTTTTCTTGCCTCGCTACCTCTAGAGACTTCTCTTGTAGGCCCTTCTGGCTGTCTGTTAAAACATATAATGTTCAAATCAGGTTATCCCAGCTCCAGATATCAGAGGTCAAAGTAGGGTACTTGGATGAAAGTTCAACTTTCGTCAAAATGACACCAGTGCAACTAAGAGCCAGGGGCGCTTTTAGTTTTGAGGCACTTAACACAGCTTTCAGATGTCATGCATACAATCGTTGGATGCGGAATATCTCCAATCATGCAGTGAGCTTTGTTTCTTGTTAGCAGGGTTCACCGTTCACCGTTGGCAGCTATTTGAAGCGTCAGATGGCAGTTTGAAAAATAGCTAAGTCTGGAATCCCGTAAAGCAATTTAATTAAAGGCGCCTAATTTTTCAAGGGGTTAAACAATGTATTTTGCAGTAGTGTCTCCCAGCAAACATTTCTTGTTTAGTAGGCTTTCTAAGGAATTTTCCAGATCAGTCTCAGCATCACTCGGTCATCCAGAAATCAGTGACGAAGTTGGTCAGTCGTAACAGTGCTGTCAGGTATTAAATAGGAAGTTAGTAAAAAATGAAGTATCTTGAGCAAATGGACGCCTATGTGCTCAAGAGATGACTTTTCAGAATCGTTGAAGCTCGACGATGAATCTCAAAGCTTCATTCCGGTTGTCAACTGAAGTTCAAAATATACTTATTTATAAATGGCAATTTTCTATTTTTGGCGCCCTTTCTAATTGCATGATAATAAATATTTTATTATTATTTTCGATTTTGAACTTCTAGTCAGTGGTAGTGGAACTGAAGGGCAACCAATCAGAGGACTTCTATTCTTGTTAGGGTTTTCAATTCTTGCAGTTATCAAATTGGTGTTAATTTCTTCTTATTTAACATGGCGCCATCTTCATTATTATTCACAGAGCTTTCAATAATTCGCATTTCTCAAGAGAAAAATCCAATATTAAGAGAAATTCGTGTTTTCCAAAGCTAATTCGCAATTTTTCAAAGGTTTAAGGTGAATTCTTAATAAAATTCGCAAATTCTTCAGAGATCTTAGGCGGATTTCATATCCAAAGGCGAATTTAATATTCAAAGGCGTATTTCAATAATCAAAGGCGAATCCTCAAATTCATTATTATAAATTCGTAATTTCTTCAAAGGGAATTTGAATTTCTTCATAACAAAAGGTGCAAATTTCATGAGGAAATTCGTGGTTTTTCTAAAGAGGGTGAATTCTTTAAGTTCAAAGGAAAAATCTTAATCAATTTCCAGGGGCGATTTCATTTAACAAATCTTTTTGCAGATTCAAGTTCACAGTTATTAGCAATTTAAAGAAATCTTGGGCGATTTTCACAGAAGAAGCATAACAAAAAACGTCTTTTGCATCCTTTGATCTCATATTTCTCACAAAATACAAATTGCATGTTCCTAAAATTGGCGAATTTGGCAAGTCTCAGTATCTAGATCATTCTCATATAATTTCCTCGAGTTAGAAACGTACGTTTGATTTTTCACGAATTTTTAACTTCAGAACATTCGTTCTTGAGTTACTAATTTTTCTCAAGTGAAAATCTTTGTACGATTGAGTAGAAGTTGAATTTTCGCAAATTTGACGTTCTAGGTTGTCTTAAAATCCTTTTCTAGACAAAACCCATATTTCGGATTTTTCGCTGAAAATAATTCTTCGAAAGGCTATTTTTAACTCTCGCAGGCTATTTTTAGCTTCCAGAAATCTTGTTAGAATATAGTCAAGTTCACAGTCAACAGGCGAATTTTTCAGAATGCAGTTCACTCAGCTTGAATACAGGACCAAAACCATCCTTACTCATGATTTCCACAGGTTGGTTGAGACAGACCTTCACAAAGTATTGCCAGAAGCAGTACTAGACCCAGTTAAGATCAGAAGTTCAATCATTCAGAATATTGAGCAGTCTGGTTTACTAGAGGCCGTTTCCATTCCTATCTCCGTTCACTATGTTGAGTTTGTAATAGCTTGCATTAAGCATTACAATCCTACTACTCGTGAGATAGCGTCAGTTGACGGACGGGTCATTTGCAGTCTCAAGCCTCTAGACATCGAAAGGAGTTTTGGCATTCCTCAACACCAGAACAGTTTGGTTATTTCTATAGAGCATTGTGAGCAGGCATTTGATGCTGATGTGGACAAATGTCAGAGTAAGATGGTAGAGAGATGGTTAAAACAAGCAAAGAACAGATTGCCAAACAATGTGGGTCGGGGTGAATACAAGGATGAGTACGCGATTCTAATCACACTCCTGAATCGTGTCTCAGGTCAAGCACATGCAAATGTTTTCCAGCCTTGGATGTATTACATTATTGGTCGCATCATTTCTGGGCAGGAGCATTATGACTGGGCATCCTTCATCAGCGAGATTCTCCACAGGCAAATCACCGGTTTCCTAGTTGCCCATGAGTTTCATATGTGTTCATATCTCGTGTACTTGATCGCTTATCAGGGTTAGTTCCGAGGACTTAACACCGTGGGTATTCTCACTGTTCAGAAGGTTTATCAATATTATGATCAGCTTGAGTTCACCAGAGTTGAACGTCATTTCAAGCTGCATTCACGGCTTTTTGACTTATACAAGGAGGGAATTTGGATCGAGTTGCATCGTCAGATCTCGGGCAGCTTGCTAGGGCAGCTTATGGATGGATGGGCGATTGGTTTATCTCAGCTCCCAACATACACCTACATCCGAAAGTATACGGCTTCAACGGAAATCCAGCTATAAGTTTCCAATGCTATCCTTCGGATAAGACAGTTTTCAGAGTTCCTTAGACAGATGCATGATGTCTATCATCTTCTACGCCAGAGGCATAGACCACATCTCTTTAACTTTCCTTTTCAGTTTGGAATGTATTGGTGCAAGTCGGCAATTAATGCCTTGATCGCAGGACAGGAGCTTGAGAAATATCATCTTAAGTATCTTGTCGAAGCACGTGCCTATGACCTTTCAGGTCATTATACAGCTCGCCTTGCTGGAGGTACATATCATAAGCCTTCTATGGAGGATTACTGGGCAAATTGCGCAGATGACTTTGAGGTTCGCAGACGCAGTTACGGCCGTTTCTCTCTCTCACAAATTTTTTTTCTTGTCAGAGGATGTGGGAGGTTTATCAGATGATGAGGGAGAGGTTCTTCCTCAATTTTTCAGAGAGCAGGTCGATACACAACCGTTGCCAGCAGTTGATTGGTACACCAAAGAATACGCAACGGTCAAGGAGAGGTCAAGTAGAGTTATTCAGAACAGTATACTTTTCCTCGACAGCAAGAAGACAAGGAGGGTAAGAATTCCTAGAGCAGAGCCGCTAGTAATGGTGAATCCTTCACTACCTTCCTCGTCAAAACCTAAACAAAAGAAGAGGAGTAACCCTCCCAAGAAAGTACAAGCGCCAAATAACTCAAAGGGAAAGGCGCTTGTCACTATTACACACACGGAGCCTGACAGACGACCTATCATAGAACCAGTTTAGAGGTTAGTTCAGAGCCCGCCAGTACCTGAGGTTCAGCCTCAAGTTCCTAGATTAGTTTTAGAGCCGTCACCTACCACAATTCACATTGAATTGGATTTAGACTCTCCACCTCACAGTGGGTCTTCTACACACTCACTCTCATCAGTACCTCCTGTCGCTAGTACAGACCCTTCTAGTAGCATTAGCTGAGACCAATCTTGGATCGAAGCTCAGCTAGGAAGGAAGACGAGGCATCCATCTTATGTTCTCAATCATTCTGATTTTGATGACATTTACCAAGATGCGCTAGATAAGAGAGTCAAGAGCATGGTTCATGTAGAGAGAAACACTGACATGGAGATTGTCATTGAGACTGTTGTACCTCCACAGGGGAAGAACTTGGCTGAATTGGAATCTCAGGATTTTGAAGTTATCACCGTCAACCTTGGTCACAGCACATGCCAGACTCAAGTTGATCTTCTACAGGTTACTACAAATAGTGCCAAGGATAGAATACTAAAGGATCTAGAAGATAAGGCAGTCCTCAAGGCTGAAATCAAATAGCTTCGTCAGTATATTTCTAGCCTTGTACATAGACCCGATGCCATTAACACGCTCCCATCGACGCTTGAGCCTCCAGTAGAGAAAAGTCAGCTCAATCACTTAGTTGCATATGGCAAGCATTTGGAGGAATGGGAGGAAGAGTTCGTTGCTAGAGGTCGTACTATGCTTACAGAGTTATATCAGTTGCGGTATAATGCACGAGAACTCTGTATCCGTCTTCAGGATGAGGAGCGGGATATGGCAATTAACAAACCCAGGGATGAAATTATGATTGCTCACCTGAGTGTGGCATATGATGCAGTCACAGATGTAGAGGACAAAGAGGCTATCTACTCTTGGAAAACACAGTTGGTTTTCAGGGCAAAGATAGAGGACAGTTTGGCATCAGAGTTGGCTGAGAGTAGAGAGCATGTCACTAGTGCACTCTGGTTTGTGAGGACTTTAGTATCTCGCTTACCGTGCCGTTATCAGATCGAGGGTGGTGCCTACGTGGAGCTTACCGATGTTCAGTCAGAGCTCCAGGCACTCATTCATACCATTTTCAGTGGGGATACCGTTGGTTGTAAGGTTACTCAGCTTACAGTCATGTCCGAATTGTTCGACGAGGTAGCGAGGAGTAGGGGCGAACTTCAGTCTCAGATCACAGCGAGTGAGGATATGCTGCATCGACATAGTATTCTTTGTCAGAGTCTCATTGCTCCAGATAGTGATACAGTTAACAATCTCGTTGAAGGATTGATTGCTCGAGATCACACATAGTAAACTTCAGTTCCCACCTCTCAGGATAGACATTACACACACGAGTTGAACTTGGTGTTACCCTTCGCTAACTCGATGTTGTCATCACATGCATATCTATTCCCAGATTTTCCTTTCACACTTGAGTTTTAGGTTTTACATTAACCGATGGTAGTCTTCCGCTTAATCCTTACTTTCACAAGGACGGCATGCTCTACAAATTGTCCATTTTAGATTAGATGTTTCCTTGCTAACCCATGGTAGTTTTCGAGTTAACTGTATAGTTTACTTCATTAGGGTTTGCAGCAAATCTTGCATGCATTGCAAGAACTGTAGATGACTCAAGGTGATTTTAGGGTTCCCTACACCTTGATGTATATAAATAAGAGCTTTTGCTCATTTGTAAATAGCTTTTGCTTGAGAGAGAAATATATGCTGCGCCTACCTTGCCCTCAATATTGCTCTTTTGGTATTTGTTCATGTGTCTTTGCTATTACAATTAATTGTTATGCCACAAAGGGTTTCAAGAGATTGTAATGGTGAATTCTTTCCATAGTTTAGATAAATCTGTTTTGTGCATATTTACCATTGAGATCAATTGTTATGCCACATAGGGTTCCAAGAGATTGAGATGATAAATCTATTTTATGTAAATTTACCATTGTGATCAATCGTTACGCCACACAGGGTTTCGTGAGAGTACGGTGATAAATCTATTTTGTGAATCTTTATCATTATAATTAAGGGTTATGCCACATAGGGTTTCGTGAGATTGTAGTGATAAAGCTGTTTTGTGAGACTTTACTGTTATAATCAAGTGTTATGTCGTATAGGGTTCCATAAGATTGTCTTGGTAAATTCTCAAATCTGTTTTGTGCCCAATAAGCTTGTTTAGATTGAGATGATAGTTGCGCCACCTTGCCTTCAATTAGAGAATCTAAACTCATTTATCGTCAGTTAGTCAAACCTTGCTCTGTTTTCCTGAGGAGATTGGATAGATTAGTTTAGTTGTAGTTAGTGGATCTGGAAAACCAGAAAAATTTAGTTGCAATGTATAAGTTCTTTCAAGAAAGTCTTGTGCCTCTACAGCTGAAACAAAAATACAGGACATAGTTTAGCTTATTTCCTTTGCAAGTATTTTTGTCAAAGCACAACGAGGGAGCTTCCCCTCCTAATTTGAAGAGCACTCATTGTGTAGTGTGCATAGGCTGTTCATAACAACTTTTACTCCAAAGGTGTTATTTGTTACACCAGCAGTTCTTTCTAGCGCCCACCGTGGGGTACGAGGCCTTGAGATAACTTCATGTCATGGTTATGACTATCTAACATCCTACTGCTCTAGTTCAACAACCAGCACTAAGTCCGCCTATTATTCAGCCGAATTTAGTATTCATCGAAGCAGAACAGTTAGATATTATCAGTAGCTTGCGCACTTTTATTTTTGAAAATCATACATCTACCACTTAGTGGAGAAACGCAGCTACAACTCTGGATAAAGAAGAAGAAAAAGCAGATCTTGCAGCAGGTAGACCAGTTTTGCCACCCCCCGCGTGGAATTAAGCATCCTGGCGTATCAAGTTTACATTAGAAGAAGGAGAAGAAATCCTCCTATCCAGCCAGATCCTGTTTTTGAAGAAGCTCCTAATCAATTTACTGAATCCGAAATTTTTGAAGAAGAATCTCCCATTCCAATAGCAGAGATGGGTGATCGTAATAGCAACAACAATGGTGATGATCACAACGGTCGTAATGCAAGAAATGCAAGACGTCCAGTCCCCTTGCCTTGGGGCGACAATATTGAACCGTTGGCTTTACCAGGACATCATGAATTGCCCAAGGGATCACGCAAGTTTTTCTCAAGATTTCATGGCGATGGTTCTAAACATCCAGATGAACATTTATCAGCATTCACGGCGGCTTGTTCCGTTTTGCATGTTGCGCATGAGGACATCACCGTTCGTCTTTTCGTGGAGACTCTTGAGAACAACGCAGCAGATTGGTTCAATAATCTTGAGCCAGGAATTATTACTAGTTGGGCTGTCATGAGCGAGAAGTTTTTGGCAAGATTCAAGCCTGCCGAAGACAATCATAGATTATTTGCACAACTCTCAAATTCGAAGATGGAGAAGCATGAACCGATGAGATAATTCGTGGCAAGGTTTAATCGCCTTGTTACACGTCTTTCTCACACTTTGAATCCGTCTGATGAGATTTTGATGAGTTCTTTCATCAATGCGTCGCTATCAGAAATTGCCTTTTTCTTGAAGATAAGCGAAGAAGATGATCTACAACACCTTCAGGAGGAAGCAATCAAGCTTGAAGATACCATGATCACAACCAACAAGATGAAAGATGATTCGATCAGGCCACTCGTGCAAGCGTCAGCCGATCTGTTGCTACAAAATGTAGCAAATGAGGTGACGATACTAAAATGGCAGTCACCACCTCAAGGGCAACCAACCTTGCCCTCATCACCTTTTCAATCACAACCATCATATCAGCCGAGAAGGAATAAATTTCAGCCGTACAATAATTTCAAGTCAAAGTTTCCACAATGAAGTTGAAAAGGCTACGGTCTTTTGCACGTTCCATGATTCAGCAGAGCACACCGGGGCTACTTGTCTGGAAAATCAAAGAATGAATCAGCTTATGGGATTTTCCGATTCCGCTCCTAGTTTAGACTTCATACCTTCCAGTTCAAATGTCGTCTCTTCACAGACAAACGACTTTGATGGCGACTCCGCAACGGGATATTTTGATCAAGAACCCGTTATTGAAGAAGAAGAAGAATCCCGTCGTTTTTCTCTTGCAGTGAATCATGAGAATATCACCTCACCTGTGTTCACACGTGCTCAACATTTCAAAGCACAGAAGGAGGAAGAGGAAAAGTGAAATTTGAATACCAAAACAAAGGAAGTAGTTTCTACTTCCAATCAAAAACCTTCACAAGAGAATATCTTGCCAGCAGCTTTAGATACATCTTCAGCAAGCTTTGACATTGTTTCTTCCATGATGAAGATGAAGGTGCAGATCTTAGCTGGAGTATTTACAAGATCATCCAGAGTAGTTGGATAGGATCTTGAACATTCTTAAGAAGAAGAATGTCGTTCAGCCGACATTATTACAATCCTCAGTTCCTGCAGAAGAGAAGCCGAGGCCATTTTATATATCTTTATATATAGGAGGTTTCAAGCTTAGCAATTGCATAATTGATAGCGGAGCTTCGGACAATGTTATGCCCTTACAGATTATGAATGCGTTGGGACTTTCGTGCACCCCGACTTAGGAAAAGTGTTATTCACTTGAGTCTAAACCGGTGCCATTAGTTGGTCAACTCAAAGATGCGCAAGTGAGGTTAGCGTTGTGTCCAGAGAAGAAGATTATGATGACTATCCTAGTAGCTGATATTCCTACCAGTTACAGGATGTTACTTAGTAGAAGTTTTTGCAAGGATCTTGGAGGAGAAATACAAATGGATTGGTCATTTGCAACAATCCCATTGAAGAAAGGTACTTTCAAATTAGAGCCAGAAACCAAATCAAAGTTTACAGTGGTAAAGTCCCAGGACCCACATGCTCAAGTATTGTATCAAGACACAGGTCCAGGCACATATGCTATGGTGTCCGAAGTGACAGATGATTGTCAAAATTTTGCTCTTTCCACTGAGTTGTCAGAAGAATAATCGAAGGTGTGGATGATGCAATTTGATGGCAGTTGTTCGACTTCAGGTTCCGGAGCAGGAGTAGTGATTATATCTCCCGAAGGTTGTTTATATCCTTTTGCATATAGGTTGCAATTCGATTGCACTAATAATACCGCTGAATACGAGGCGCTTTTGTTAGGTCTCAAAAACGTGAACGATATGGGGATCAAGCTACTTTGTATGGAATGCAATCGATTGGTTTGATGCATTTAATATCAAATACATTTCAAGAATGAGCAATAGCAAAGCTGATGCGCTTGCAGTTTCAGCCGCCCTTTTTATGCCTAACTCTGACTTTTGTCAGAATACATTTGCTATTGAGTTAATCTATAGACCAGCTGTTCCTGATAATTCAGACAACTGGCAAGTCTTCAGTGACGATGAAGATATCAAAGAGTTTCTCGTTATGGGAGACAACTACAAAGAATTGTTCTTTGAAGGGAGTTCAACTCCTTACAAAGAGTCAATTACTGAAGAATCTGAGGTTATAGAATCTGGAATCATACAGTTGAAAGGAAATCAGATTCCTAAAGGTTTTGTATCCTTAGAGGATATTTTTGACAGGCATGATCGTTACATCCAAGATCAGAAGAGGTCAGGGGTGAATACTTCATCAGAATACAGTCAAGTCAACACAGGTACTGAAGACAAGCCTCAGCTTGTGAATTTAGGTAAATGTTGTACTCCTGAAGAAACTGAGAGGTTTATCACCTTAAAGAAATTCAAGCAATACAAGGATGCTTTTGTCTGGTCATATGAAGATTTAAATGTCTTCACACCCATTGAATTGTCTCACACAATTCTGCTGAAGTCTGAAGTGAATCCTTTCAGGCAGAAACAAAGACATTATAATCCGCGAATTCAAGATACTATTTACGCAGAAATTCAGAAGATGGTGGATTCCAGAATAATTTTTCCTATTCATCACTCCACCTGGGTGTCAAATATCGTTCCTGTGCACAAAAAGAATGGAGAAATCAGAATTTGCGTTGATTTCAGGAACTTGAATCAATCATCCTTAAAGGACAACTATCCCTTACCGATCATGGAGCATACATTGCAGACAGTTACCGGATCAGAAATGCTATCACTTCTTGATGGTTTTTCTGGTTACAATCAGATTGCAGTGGCTGAGGAGGATCAAATCAAAATAGCTTTCACCACGCCCTGGGGAACGTTTGCTTATGAAAGGATGCCTTTCGGCCTTATCAACGTCAGTGCTACTTTTCAGAGAGCCATGGATTTAGCGTTTGGGGATCTTAGGAATAAGATCATAGTCGTTTATCTTGATGACTTAACTATTTTTTCAGATAAACTGAGTGATCACTTTTCACACCTTGTGAAAGTGTTCAAGAGATGTAGGTATCATAAAATATCTTTGAATCCGAAGAAGACAATCTTTGCAGTGACGGAGGGCAAGTTACTTGGTCATATCGTTTCCAAAGAAGGTACCAGAATAGATCCAAATCGGGTGGATTCAATCAGAAACCTATCTCTCCCTACAAGCAAAACACAGGTACATTCCTTTTTTGGTAAAGTTAACTTTATCCCAAGATTTGTACCTAATTTCTCAGAGCTGACGAAGGAGATTTCAGCAATGATGAAGAAGACGTCTACATTTGTGTGGATGGACGAAGGCAAGTAGGCCTTTGTTAAGATAAAAGAAGCTATTGCAAATGCACCAATGTTAGTTCAGCCTAACTTTCAGAAGGATTTTATTCTTTATTGTTATGCGTCAGAACATTCATTGTCTGCCATTTTGACACAGCAACTCAGCGAGGAGGGTGAATCTCCTATTGCTTTTATGAGTGCTAATTTCAAAGATGCTGAGATGCGTTATTCCCAGATCGAGAAGAAAGCTTATGCTGTCGTCATAGCTATCAAGAATTTCAGATTTTATCTTTTGAATTCGCATACTACAGTGTATTTCAATGATCCAGCAATAAAAAGTGTGCTTACCCAATAGGAGATGGGCACGAAAAGAGGGAATTGGATCGTGAGAGTTCAAGAATATGATCTGGAGATTAAACCGACCAAGCTTGTTCGCGAGCAAGGACTTTGTAGGTTATTGGCGGAAGATGGAGATCACAAGTTCAAGAGCAATGGTGGAATTTGTTAAGATCAAGAAATTGAAGAGGACTTACCTTTGGTCCTACTTGTTAATTCTGCAGAAGAATGGTACACACCTCTTTGGTATTATTCAACGTATGGAGAATGTCCACGTCACATGGATAAACAGTAGAAAAGAACATTGAAATTGAAAGCATAGAATTTTGTGCTAGTTAATAACGTTTTGTACAAGCGTGGCCTTGACGTAACTTTCCTATTATGTGTCGGAAAGGATCAGCAGCGAAGGTTGTTAGAGGCTTTTCATAATCAGGCGTGCGGAGGACACTTTTCATCGAGGGTCACTGCATTTAAGATTCTACGAGCATAGTTTTATTGGCCAACTATGTTTCGTGATGCATATGATTGGGTGTACAAATGTCAGTTATGTTAGCAGTTTGCTGGTAAAGTGAAATTGGCATCCTTTCCACTTAGGCCAGTTGTCATTGATGCTCCATTTCAGCAGTGGGGTATTGATTTTGTAGGTCCCGTCAATCCAAGTTCCAGCAAGGGGCATTTGTTTGTCCTTACAGTGACAGATTATTTTACGAAATGGGTTGAGTCAATTCCTACTAAACGAGCTACGTCTGAAGTGGTTTGCAGCTTTCTCAAGGAGAATATCATTTCTCGCTTCGGAGTTCCTCAAAAAATTGTGACTGATAATGCTACTTGCTTCTCGTCAGAGGAAATTTTAAGTTTTTGTTTTGATCATGGCATCATGTTGTCACATTCATTAGATTATTACCCTCAGGGTAATGGACAAGCTGAATCATCCAATAAGAACATTGTCACAATTATACGCAAGTTGGTTGAGTCAAATCAGCGAGCTTGGCATACCAAGTTATACGACGCTCTTTGGGTTGATCGTATAACTCCAAAAAGAGCTATTGGCACCTCGCCCTTTATACTTTTGTATGGTACAGAAGCTATTTTTCCCATTACATTGGAGTTGTCTGCTTTACAGTTAGCATCTGCAGTGGAAGATGAAGAATTCAATGATCCTATTTAGAAGAGGATCTTGCTCCTTATGAAACTACAAGAGGAAAGGACGAAGGTTGTCAATAAGATCACTCAACATCAAGAAAGAGTGAAGAAATTTTTTGATAAGAAAGCTCATCACAAAGACTTTCAAATTGGAGATCAAGTCCTTTTGTGGGACAAAAGACATGAGCCAAAAGGAATGCATGGAAAATTTGATTCCTTATGGTTAGGGCCCTTCCAAATTCATGAATCAGCTGGAGAGAATACTTATATTCTTTCACACCAGGATGGAAGGCTTTTCCCGCTTCCTTATAGCGGGCAGTATCTTAAGCACTTCAACCCTCCGGGGGAGGAGTAATATTGTAAATATTTTGTAAGTAATTTTTACGCTTTATCGTTATATCGTATTGTATTTCCCCGTTTCGTGATGTTTTGTCGTGTTTTAGGTGATTTAGGTAGTCTTGTTTTAGGTGATTTTTAGGTTAGTTTTTTTAGGAAATTCTGATGTTCTTAGGTGAATAGGGAAAGTCCTGACTCCAAAGCCCAATTTAAAACACTGGTCTACTTAACACTGAGATTCTTAGGTTCTCCTATGCCGTAGGTATCCGACATGGTCACCAGACGGAGCCTAATGTTGTACCCAAACCAAATTTTTTGCTTCATCAAGGCATTTTGCATTTAAAAGTCTAAATTTTATTAAAATGTTGTAAAAATATGCTTTGGGCAATATCAAGCATGTAAGATTTTGGCTAACAGT